>QNUK01000061.1:2547500-2639864 GCA_013621035.1 Clarias magur | reverse complement strand
GAGTCTGCGCGCGTCCCTGTTCAGCAGGGGTGTGAGTCTGCGCGCGTCCCTGTTCAGCAGGGGTGTGAGTCTGCGCCCCTGTTCAGCAGGGGTGTGAGTCTGCGCCCCTGTTCAGCAGGGGTGTGAGTCCGCGCCCCTGTTCAGCAGGGGTGTGAGTCTGCGCCCCTGTTCAGCAGGGGTGTGAGTCCGCGCCCCTGTTCAGCAGGGGTGTGAGTCCGCGCCCCTGTTCAGCAGGGGTGTGAGTCCGCGCCCCTGTTCAGCAGGGGTGTGAGTCCGCGCCCCTGTTCAGCAGGGGTGTGAGTCCGCGCCCCTGTTCAGCAGGGGTGTGAGTCTGCGCCCCTGTTCAGCAGGGGTGTGAGTCTGCGCCCCTGTTCAGCAGGGGTGTGTGTGTGTGTGCGCGTCCCTGTTCAGCAGGTGCGCGCACGTGCATGTGCCTTTTCAGCAGGTGTGTTTTTTTTTTACAACTCCTCGGTTACACAGACAAATTGCGAAATTACGCCCGCACAAATGTAGTGTTACACCACCATCAAAAATACGTCATCAAGGCCACATGCACAGGCATTACTGTCCGAGGGAAGAAGAATCGATTCGGCGCATGCTCCCCGCCAGCGTTTTTAAACCACCGGCGCCAAAATGGCAGATCAGCAGCTGAGCACTCTCTCATCATCTCAGGCTAGTTGTTTTTTTTCACAGATTCGGACATGTTTAAGAGAAGTAAAATTACAGAGATGTTTTAACTATAGTAGATAAGATTTAACAATGGCGGGGAGCATGCACCGAATCGATCCCTCTTCCCTCGGATAGTAATGCCTGTGCATGTGGCCTTGATGACGTAATTTTGCATGTCAGCCATGTAACAGAGGAGATGTAAACACGAGTTTTGTGTCTGTAAACGATCAGAGTCATATATTTCAGAGTTGTATTGTAACAAACACAAAATCCCCCATCTGTAAACTGTTGTGGCAGTAGATTTTGGAATCCAACTCGGACAAAACACAGAATTACACACAAATCTAATCTTCTGAATTACGCATGATCATTTTTGACAGTGATTTTATTCCATATGAAAGCCTGTGTAACAGGTCTGTGTAACTGTTTACACGCGTATAGGTGTGTATATATGTGTAAATGTGTGTATATGCTCTTTATCATCAAAAGTATTCGCTCATCTGCCTTCACATGCATATGACGTAACATCCAATTCTTAATCCACAGGGTTTAATATGACACTCTTCTGGAAAAGCTTTCCACAATATTTAGGAGTGTGTTCATGGGAATTTTTTACCATTCTTTCAGAAGCACATTTGTGAGGTAAGACAAGAAGGCTTGGCATTTCATGCTCCCAACTTTGTAGGAACAGTTTGGGGATGAACCCTTCCTGACTGCGCTCCAGTGCACAAAGTAAGGTCTATAAAAGACATGGATGTGCAAGTATGGTGTGGAAGAACTTGACTAGCCTGTCCTGACCTCAACCCAATAGAACACCTTTGGGATGAATTAGCCTTCCCAGAAGAGTTGAAGCTGTTATAGCTGCAGAAGGTGGGCCGACATTATATTAAACCCTATGGATTAAGAATGGTATGTTATTCAAGTTCATATGCATGAGAAGACAGGTGAGCGAATTCTTTTGGCAATATAGTGCATGTGTAAAGGTGTGTGTACATGCACGTGTGGATGTATAAATATATGAAAGTGTGTGCATGTGTCCATATATGTACATATATTGATCTATAAAGATAAGAATAAACATGTCAAGCTGTGTATAATGTGTAAATGTGTGCGCGTGTGTGTACTTACAGGTTATATATTTTATAATGGTTTCTGTGTTTGGAATCCAAAAATCTGTAGAGACAAAACTGGTGTTTAACATGACATATAACATTTATTTCACAGAAACTCTGAATGACCATCACAAACGATACTGTGTGTGTGTGTGTCAGACTAACCGTACGACATCATCTATGTTGTTGCGGTAAACTCCCTCCAGTCTCTCGGCTGGAAACCCCATAGCGATGATGTTCGGATAAATATCTAACAAAACACACGTTAAGGAACTCCGGTCCGTCCAATCACATCTCACACCAGTTACACAACACCAAATACACGTGCATCAACAACACAGAGTATTAAAACGTGCGTGAGCGCATATGCAGACACATTCAGACTCTGGTGTGTCTGTGTGCCGCTGCATAGGCAGTTACTCTGTGGTTTGGTGGTGGGTGGACAGCTGGGGTTTGGTTTAGTTCCCTAAAAAAATGATAACGGTGAAGGTCAGGTGCTGCCACTTACACACACAGTCACTACTAGAAGACTGTATAGTAAACACTGCGCTGGGGTCAGAGCAAGAAGAGTGCTTCATCAGGAGGTCAAGAGAAGGTGAGCTGCAGGGAGGGTCTGGGAGTAAAGCTGATCTGGGGCGGAACCCAACAGGTTCACATTCGCTTTATATGATTCAGAGATTAACAATGACATCACTCTGATGTAAGTGAGGAGAGAGTTCAGTTGGAGTCTGACACCACACAAGTGCTAGAGTAGTAAAGTTAGGGGGGGGAGGGGTGTTCATGATATTTCAGAAAAAAAAAACAAGGAAAAGAAAGGAAAGATATAAAGAAACAGGCAAGGTAAAAATGGATGCAAAAAAGAAAAAAGAAAGCATGAAGGTTTTATAAAGAAATAGCTAAGGAAATACAGAATGAAACAGGACAGGTGGATCCTAGAAAAAAAAATATTATGGAAAAACAACCAAAGAAAAAGATGAACAAAGAAAAAGGCAATAGAAGGATGGCGGGGAAAAAAGGATGGAAAGAGACAGAAAAATGACAGATGGACAGAAATTTCCAAAAATTTCAAAAAAAAAAGAGAAAAAAGAGAAAATTACCAAAGGTGACGGAAATTAAACGGAAATAAAAAAAGAAGAGCTAACAAATTAAAAAAGAAAAGAATGAGAGAGCTACAAGGAGCTACAGACTTGGGTTTAGCCCTACACTTTTGGGTCTCATGGGTGTTTCTTTGGAGGCCCTGCAGCTCACCATGTAACGTATGACGTTGCCATGAAAATAAACAAGGTGACATTCATGAGGTCATCTTAAGAATCTCCTCCCACCAATGAAACAAAAAGTGGTAAATCAATCTGATGGACCCATACACACAAGGGCTTTTTACTGATTGCTCGTGTCATGCGCAGAGCACTCTGTATGTTTTGCCTTTTATGGGGCATTATGTGGGCATTGCCATATGCATTTCCTCACATAAACAAGAAGGAAATCACAATACACAAACATTTCTGATAAAACTGATAAAAGAAAGCCGGTGTCAGAGTTTATGGCTCTTCTATCTTGGCCTGAGTAGAGAAGATATCATAGCCGAGCTGGTATCCAGTACTAGAGCGAGTGTAACATTGCTTTTATACAACAGTTCCACAAACATCATTCATCATAACAGCTTACGAGTTGTTTCTTTAGAAAACCAGTTATTTTGCTCCCCCAACACATATCCGGAACTAACCAACTGCGCCTGCCGGAGCTGGCGACTGACTGTTAGAGACCGACAATTAGTGGAATGAAAAGGAGTGAAAGTAGTTTTAA
Source organism: Clarias magur (assembly GCA_013621035.1). Taxonomy (NCBI): domain Eukaryota; kingdom Metazoa; phylum Chordata; class Actinopteri; order Siluriformes; family Clariidae; genus Clarias; species Clarias magur. The sequence continues at coordinate 2,636,280 of QNUK01000061.1, read as the reverse complement.
ATTCTTGCTGGTACTATATAGCCAAAAGGTAAGATGGTGGACAGTCCTGAAAACCTGCTTTAGCATATCATCTCTGTTAACTTCCGGGTTGAGTACCAAACAGCGTTCAACGAAAAGCTATTGCGCTAAGTAAGGTGTACGATCACTTGTTCCACACAAAAAATCGAGTTTGATCAGGGGTTACACAGGGATTATATAACTCAGCCGTGTGTTAGAAGCTAATTAGCTTGTAGCTCACATTAGCCGTAAACAGAACACCACAGATGGTTCACAGACGATTCGGAAAGACTTGGAAGAATTTACTAAGCAGACAAAAAAATGTTGCTTAAGATAATAACATCAGATGTGTTTTCTTGCACAATATAGTTAAACATCCCAGTACTGTTACGGTCTATTATCACCACTCGTGGAATGTCTCATCCAATCAGAACTGTCCTATAACGGTGATTGCTGTTGAAGTTTAGTACTCAGATAAGAAGTACCGCAAAAAAAAAAAAAAAAGCAACTGATCCACACCATGGAACTGGTCCGGACACATGATCACTCTGCACCAAAACCAGGGACATGTCTTTTTGTAAATCACCATAAAGTTGTGATTACAAACCGGACCTTTAACGTGCCTTATTGTCAAAAAACTAAACCGTCAAATCAGGTATCAAACCCAGGTTGCAAAACCTAAACAAATCCCACTCTGTGAAATTCTCTGTGAATAACGACAATACACACCTACACAAGAAACTAACCCTGCCCTCCAAACACATATCTATAGACAGTTTGACTGAACAATGGAGGTCAGAATTATTTTCAGCATAGATTTCTAAGTGGACCCGACAACTTTCATTACACTGTACATACATTGTCCTCAAAATCTAACGCATTCAGCTGTAAAGCTCCCATCCGATTCAATCCCAAACTCAGTTGAGGTTCTTAAAAAAACATAAGGCTTTTTTGGAGGATGATTACATGCGTTACACACCTCCACATAAGAGACTAAACCTCTTCTAATACTAGAATTTCAGGATTGATTAAAAAAAATCTTTTGAAAACCTATAGATCCTGGACTGATTAAACTTCAAAATTATTAAATTAGCGTCAAAGTTAAGGACACACTGATCGATCAGCCAGCAACCGGACCAACCAGATCAGACCCAGGTATATCCCCTTCTGTGTTGATCACATTGAGTCCTGAGTGGAGAAAGAAAGAAAGAAAGAAAATATTGTCATAAGCAGATTGAGAGTTCAGATTGGGAAAAAAAAGTTTCCATTTTTGGACAACATTCACATTTCCAAGTTAACAAATGTCATCACAATGTTACATTAAAAAAAAGGCCAATCTGATCATCCACAAACATGCAATCCAGCCTCAATCACCCAATTTCACCTGAGATCACAATATTGTAGCAATACCCATTTATCAATTCTATTTGCATTACGATTCTGTACCACAATTTTGGAAATATTCCAATTCTATATCCATCTACCTATATCTATGTTAGCATTCATATTTTGTCACAATTTTAAACAAACCAAGCAAATAATTTGCTTCTACCACACAGCGCATCAAGGTTTGAACAGTTAAGAACACATTACCTGTAGGATTAGAAAGAAACTAGAACCTACAATTACAACCTCAACTGCAAATGTATATAAATTAAAACTATTACTAAAAATCGATTTCGCTGTGAATGTGGCGATACATGAATCGCCACACAAAAGAACCACGATACGAAACTAAATAGATCCCCCCCCCCCCTCTAATCTCTAATTCTTAGTTCTGGTTCCAAGCAGACAGAAAAGTTCTCATGAAATCATTACATATTATTTTAGACACCATATGGGAAACTAATGCTGTATGAACACAGGGATTTGGAGGAACTTTACATGATACTTGATTGATTTCAGACTGCCTTCACCAAGCTTGAATTTTGGACTTCATTTGAACAAATTTCATCAAAAATGTTGAGTACAACATCCTAAGAAAATCCAACCAAATGTAAACCGGCCATTCAGTCACACATGCGATTCAGTCACACATTCTGGTTCATAGCAGACAGGAGGTTTCATTGAGAACAATAACATTACACGAAACTAACGCTGTCCGAATATGGAGCTTTTGAGGCATTTTTACATGACGCTGTTTTCACCACTCTAGGATTTTGGACAAATGTCTAGTCGCATACATAATTCAGAATGATAGATTTAAAAATTTACTCAATCGCAGACCTGCGATCCTGTCCCAAATGTGGTTACATTTTTTTTACCTGACCCGAAAACATCCTATATGTCAATTTCTAACAGAACCACTTCACTTGCAAAAAGAAACAACACCAAAAAATATCTGTATAATGAAAGTAAAAAAAAAAAAAACAACAACGCAGCAGCTGTTCAAAATAAATGAAACACTTAGTGTGGAAATAAATAAAGATCCAGGCTCGTGTGTCAAGGATACAGGTAAGGTCCAGATCGAATCCATCTTCCTGGTATCTCCTCTTTTCTCGGCTCACAATCTGCTTAATGAACGCCATCGCAGTTCTCAAGTTCACTCACAAACGCGACTTTTTCTGTGGAAAAAGTCCCACGTCCCTGTGTGCACTGCTCTGGAGCAGATTTCTATATTTACACGTGAGTGTGTGTGTGTACACCACCACGGCCTCGGACACGTCCAATCCAGGAGATCCCAGTAACGAAACCTTGGCTAATTAGGTTAAGCGTATATCTGCGTCCACAAAGTTCTTCAATCTGATTAATCCGGACATAAAGTCGTGGTCCGGGGTTGTAGATCTGGATTATCTTTAGATCATTAAGTCAAATCCAGGCCTTGTAGAGATTCCTGATTCTTGCAAAGAAGAAGAAAAAAAAAAAAAGGCTTCCGGGGATTAAATCAAATTTGAAACCGAGGTTCCTCGAGTTCTTGATGATGATCAGAAGTTTTGGTTGTGTAAGGAGATAAGGAAGATGGAACCACTCCACAACGACAGGATGGAGAAGCAGGGCTAGGATACTCCAGGCTACAGTAATGATGGGCCAGGTCTGAGATTAGATCACGCTGTGGTGTTTCTTCAAATGGTCCTGATTCTGTATACAAATTAAGAGTTATCAATGAATATATGTTTTATACACCTAGAGGAGAACAGGAAACAGCTTAAAAAAACAAACAAAAAAAAAACCAAGCAGGATTATTCACGTCTTTGAGGAAGTGTGGACGGACAGACAGGGACCCGGATTACGCCTCGTCGTGTAAGAGGTTCTGTTAGGACTAAAATTACGATTATCAAAGCTTGTGTCTATGATAGCTTTCCAGATCTCTCCTTCTTTATAGAAAAAAAAAGTATCAGAAGTGTTAAAATGAGGATAATTTCAGCGTCTAAATGAGATGCTGTTCAGGATTTGATGCTGTGAGTGTCCTAAAGCTTGAAGGGCCCAAGCAGGGCTCCGGTCCAGACTACAGCAGGCCTGAAGCAGACTGTCTCAGGGTCTGACACAGACATAGCACTAATTACACTCCATGCAGGCTTTATAAATGAGTCCTAAAGCTGATCAGGATGCTCGTAGAGAGTAAAACAAAAGCAGAAATCCTGAGTGTCCCAATCCTCCAGGAGAGAAAAGGGCTCTCGGATCCTCCAGGAGCCCAAATGCAGAGCATCAGATCCGCCGTGATTTACCTCCGAACCGGGCAGGAAAACCTCTCCATCGCCTCTCCTGTGGTGGTGGTAGGGGGGTTCGACAGGAGCCCGGAAACCTCCCTATTACCCCCTATCAGGCTCTAGCTGCCATTTCGCTCTCTTTCTTTCTCTCTCGGTGTCTCTCCTCCACCTTTAAAAAGCCGAAGCTGTCCTACACCGCGATCATCTCCGCCGCTCAAAAGGTCGACGCGATTTCCGACACAAAAACGCACCGAAACACGCCGCTGTCAGCCTCGCCGCGGCTCACACACCGACCTCCGAGCGCCCCGACTTCATCAACACCTCTACGCCTCAAATCCGTCGAAGGGAATCATCTTCATTTCTCGCCGTTTCTCTCGCCGCGACTCTCTCTCCAGCTGAACTCTCAAACTTCCATCATGGCTTCCAGCAGAGGAAAAAAGAAGCTAGTTCTGGCAGAATGAAACACCGTATCCCTCCGCGCTCACAACAAATAGCGCGCAAAACCCCGGCCGATCTTCTGCTCATTCATTTACACATGCCTCGACTGGGAGTGCGGTTTTATTCACAGATTGACTCACACCATGTTTGTGTTTTTATTTAAAAGGAAAATAGCCATGCTGCATACCGAGCAGAAACGGGTTCAAACTCTGTTCGCGGCGGGCGGCGGAAGAAGACGGAGGTGAGCAAGATGGCGGCGCTTCGACCCTGTCAAAGTGGTCACGTGATCAGCTCATTGGGGAAGTTTCTAATGTGATGCATGTTACAGTCTAATAACCGGGACTGTACACACACACACACACACACACACACACACAAACGACCTGTTTTATGTTTATTACTTTTAAACATTATATTATTTGTTGTTAGTCTTTTGGCTTCTCCAATTGTTTATTCACTTTATTATTCACGTGTTACATCAGGACGTTTATATTAATGTTATAGTTCAAGTACAATTTAATTATTTACAGTTAAATGAACATGCACACACGTCACCGAATGTATCATTATTATTATTTTAATGCACCTGATTATCGAATACACATCCTCATTTTTTTTCTGATAATAACTTCTTCACAACAGTTCACATATCAGCAAATTTTGTTTGAATACATTTTTTTAATTCAAATATTAAATTCATATTTACAATTTGTTTTTAACAAAAGTCTAGATGAACTTTAACTTCTATACTGTCTATCCTGATACAGGGTTGTGGGGGGCCGGGGGCCTATTCCAGGAGACTTTGGGCATGAGGTGGGGTACACCCTGGACAGGGTGCCAATCCATCTCAGGGCACACACACACACACACACACACACACACACACACACACACACACACACACACACACACACACACACACACACACACACACACACACTATGGGGAATTTGGGAATAGCAATTAGCTGCATGTATTTGTACAGTAGGAGGAAACCAGAGTATCCGAAGGAAACCTGCAATTTGTTAATGAATTAAGAGGCAAAACCAAGTTACACACTGAATCTAAAATGCAAAAAAGCCAAGGCTTTCAGCTTTAATTCAAAGGGTTTTATTCAAGTGTGGCATTAACCATTAAGGAATTACAACCATTTTCATACACACTCCCATTTTGTGGGATCATAAATGATGTAACAAATGGCTGACAAGCAGCATGGCCAGGTGTGCCCTGTTCTCTCATTATTCTATGACTAATGAAGCAGATAAAAGGACTGGAGGTGGTTCTGAGAGCTACATTTGAATTTGGTTGCTGTTCACTCTAACTCTTAACATGAGGTAGAAAGAGGTGTCTATGCAAGTAAAGGAGGCCATCATTAGACCCAAAATCCCCAAATATACCCATCAGAAAGATAGCAAAACATTGGGTGTGGTCTGTACAACAGACTAAGAACGTTAAGAACTTTCTTAAAAAGAAAGCATTAACTGGCATCTTGAGTGTTTCAGTTCAACTTCTGTGTGGTTGTGTACAGAGGGCCAGTGCCAAAAACAACCATATTTTTGTTCCAATATTTATGGACTACATGTAATGGGCACATACAGACACACAGTTGTGTAGGTGAATGAAGTGTAGTCCGGTTAGTGCAGGAATGAAGTTGTTCAGCACTGTTATGGCCTGTGGGAAGAGACTCTCCCTGTCTGCTCGGGCGTGTCCCAGTTGGAACCAATTAATTCAAATGATCAGTCAAGAAAGCTTAGGACTATGACAACAATTATATCACAGCTATCACTGTGTCATTAAAGATACAGTACCCCGCTGGTTATATAACTGCTGTTTTAACACATACACTTTAACCCATAAGGCCACAGTCAAGCACTTAGAGTGTGTGTTACAGTATTTTAAAAGTGTATTAGTGTATGTTGGGGTGGAAATGTATTTGTTCACATACTTGCCTATATACTATGTGTGTTATTCCAGTAGGGGGCGCACCAGAGAATGAATTCAATTAGACAGTTTTGCATAAAGTACACAAACATGGCGACACTCAAGGAGCTTAGTTTCCATGTTGACATAGAAGATAGTACTGATCTTCCGAACATTGTTTTAATTCATGTTTGTCACTGTGCAAAGGTAGAGAAAAATCATACAGCAGGGGGAATTGCAGATCTGGTCGCACAACTTCTCTTCAAAACTTTCTGACATTTTTTGCCGTGTCTGCTGACTACACTGCCCTTGCCAACACGAATGCTGTATCTTGCATGCACATTGCTTTAATTTCTGAGGATGTGCAAAAGCTACGCACCAAACAAGCGCGGCACACGTGAGGTAGTCCTCATATGTCTGTATATCTCCGCCCTTAGAGATTGTGTATGGTGTGCGGTACGTTGTGTTAGAATGTGTTACTGTGGGTTAGAATGCGTTTCTATATGTTAGAGTATGTTGGAGCATTTCAATTGTTCTAACCTTTCAAGTTGGCAGTTATTAAGCCTCTTCTTAAAAAATCTAATTTAGACCCAAATGATATAATAAATTACAGACCGATTTCAAACCTTCCGTTTATATCAAAGATATTAGAAAAGATAGTATCAGCCCAAATATGCACATTCTTGCAGGAAAACGATATCCTCGAGGAATTTCAGTCAGGTTTCAGGCCCCATCATAGTACAGAAACTGCACTAGTTAAAATTGCAAATGACTTGTTTTTAGCTTCAGACCAAGGCTGCATCTCAATTCTTGTCTTACTTGATCTTAGTGCTGCATTCGACACTATAGATCATGATATTCTAATAGATCGCTTACAAAATCACATTGGTATTCAGGGACAGGCGTTAAAATGGTTTAGATCCTACCTGTCTGATCGATTCCATTTTGTAGATCTGAATGGAGAACAGTCTGGTGTAATGCCAGTGAAATATGGGGTGCCACAAGGGTCAGTTTTAGGACCTCTGTTGTTCTCAATATACATGCTTCCCTTGGGTAACATCATCAGAAGACATGGGATTAGTTTCCATTGTTATGCTGATGATACTCAGTTATACATTTCCACAAAACCAGATGAAATACCCAAATTGTCTAGACTAACTGAGTGTATTCAAGATATAAAAGACTGGATGATAATTTTCTTTGACTAAATTCAGATAAGACAGAGATATTACTTATTGGCCCAAAAACCAGTACACACCAGCTCTCACAATTCAGCCTGCGTTTAGAAGGATGTTCTGTTACCACCAGCTCGACAGTGAAAGACCTGGGTGTAATATTAGACAGTAACTTATCCTTTGAAAATCATATCTCCAACATCACAAAAACAGCCTTTTTCCACCTTAGAAATATTGCCAAGCTTAGGAACATTTTATCTGTATCTGATGCAGAAAAGCTGGTTCATGCATTCATGACCTCCAGACTGGACTACTGTAATGCATTACTGGGTGGCTGTCCTGCATCCTCAATTAACAAGCTACAGTTAGTCCAAAATGCAGCCGCCAGGGTTCTCACTAGATCCAGAAAATATGATCATATAACCCCAATATTATCATCCTTGCACTGGCTACCTGTTCAGTTTAGAATTAATTACAAAATAGCATTACTTACGTACAAGGCTCTAAACGGTCTAGCTCCCACATACCTAACCAGTCTTCTGATACGTTACAATCCAGGACGCTCCTTAAGATCAGAAAACTCCGGACTACTGGTAGTTCCCAGAATATCAAAATCTACAAAAGGAGGTAGGGCCTTTTCATATTTAGCTCCAAAACTTTGGAATAGCCTTCCTGACAGTGTTCGGGGCTCAGACACAGTTTCCCAATTTCAAAGTAGACTCAAGACGCATCTCTTTAATCTGGCATACACATAATTAATTTCTTTACCTGATACTCCAGTACATCTATCCTGAATGGCAACCACGCTAATTCTTTTCACCTGCTCTTTATTTTTCCACCCATCCCGAGGCATCTGGAGATCGTGCCAGCTTCAGTAGACAGAGGCCGACCCTGCTTTGACCCAGAGGCATCCAGAGAAGGACCAACTCCAGCTGGATTCTTCTTCATTTTGGTTTGGATCTACACATGCTGCTCCTGAGCTCCCAGTGATCCAGACCCCCATCTGCCCTCTGCACCTGCTGACTCATCCCTGAGCTGAACTGGACTTTGTGTTAATTTAAATTAACTTCTGTTTATGGAACTTTCATCTGCATAACACACACATGATGTTATACAATTTATGTTATCTGTTATCACCCAGATGAGGATGGGTTCCCTGTTGAGTCTGGTTCCTCTCAAGGTTTCTTCCTGTTGCCATCTCAGGGAGTTTTTCCTTGCCACTGTCGCCGTCACCCTTGGCTTGCTCATCAGGGACAATCTCATTATCTAGTCACATTTTTCTTACACATATGTACATTTCCATAAGTCTTCTTTTCATTTCTGTGAAGCTGCTTTGAGACAATGACCATTGTTAAAAGCGCTATAGAAATAAAATTGAATTGAATTGAATTGAATTAATGTTGTTCAATTGGTCTTTTGCAGTTTTTTAGAGTGTGTTACAGTGTGTTAGAATGTGTTAAAGTGTGTTACAGTTAGTGTGTGTTAGTGTGCAAGAATGTGTTGGTGAGTTACAGTGTGTTACTGTACTGTATTACTATATAGTGTTAGTGTGTTACGGTTAGTGTGAGTTAGAGTGTATTATAGTGTTAGAGTGCTTGTGTGTGAGAGTGCGGTAAGTTGTGCTAGTGTGTGTTAGAATTTGTTAGTGTGTTAGACTGTGGTACGGTGTGCTTGTGTGTGTCAGTGTGTTAGAGTGTATTACAGTGCATTACAGTATTTTCTTAGGTGTATTAGGTGTATTGCAGTGTGTTAGAACATGTCCATGGTAGAGTGTGTTGCAGTGTGTTAGAATGTGTTCCATTGTGTTAGAACGTGTTACAGTATGTTATAGTGTGTTGCAGTATGGTAGTGTGTGAGTATATTAGAGTGTGTTGCAATGTGGTAGAGTGTGCCATAGTGTGTCAGAGACGGTTGGAGTGTGTTGGAGTTTATTTACAGATTGTGTTTGCATTGTGGTTATAGATTGATAGAGTATACAAGAGTGTGTTGATGTGTATGAAAGTGTGTTCAGTGTGCAGAAAATGTTAGACCTGGTAGTATGTTAGCATATGTAACAGTATGGTAGCGTATCTAACAGAATGTTGGCATAGGTCATTTTGTTAACATTTGTTACTGTATGTTACAGTATATTAGTCTATGTTATAATATGCTCCAGTGTTACGGGATGGTACAAAGTGTTATCATATACTAAGAGTGTGTCAGTGTTTGCAACAGTTTGTTACAGTGTGCTGCAGTATGTTAAGGTATGATAAAGTATGCTGGAGTATGTTACAGGGCGTGGTAATGTGTTACATTGTATTATAATGTGTTATACGGTGTTGGAATGTTGAATAGGGTGTTGGAATGTGGTACAGGGTGTTGTTTTACTTTGTGTTGTAATGTGTTGAAGTGTGTTGTAATGTGTACAGTGTGTTGTAGTGGGTTACAATATGTTGTGTTACAGTGTGTAATGTGTTACAGTGTGTTTTAATGTGGACAGTGTATTGTGTTAAAGTGCGTTGTAATGTGTTACAATGTATTGTGGTCTTGTGTTGCAGTGTGTTCTGTAACAGTGTGCTGTAATGTGTACAGGGTGTTGTAATTTGTTACAGCATGTTATAATATGTACAGGTATTGTAATGTGGTACAGTGTGGTGTAATATGTATAGGTGTTGTAATGAGGTTCAGTGTGTTGTAATATGAACAGGTGTTGTAATGTGGTACAGTGTGTTGTAATATGCCCAGGTGTTGTAATGTAGTACAGTGTGTTGTAATATGTCCAGGTGTTGTAATGTGGTTCAGTGTGTTGTAATATGAACAGGTGTTGTAATATGTCCAGGTGTTTTAATGTGGTACAGGGTGTTGTAATGTGGTACAGTGTGTTATAATGTGGTACAGTGTGTTGTAATATGTCCGGCTGTTTTAATGTGGTACAGGGTGTTGTAATATGTCCAGGTGTTTTAATGTGGTACAGGGTGTTATAATGTGGTACAGTGTGTTGTAATATGTCCAGGTGTTGTAATGTGGTACAGTGTGTTGTGTTACAGTGTGTTATGTACAGGCGTTGTGTTACCGTGTGTTGTAATGTGTACAGTGTGTTGTAATGTGGTACAGTGAGTTGTAATATGAACAGGTGTTGTAATATGTCCAGGTGTTTTAATGTGGTACAGGGTGTTGTAATGTGGTACAGTGTGTTGTAATATGTCCAGGTGTTGTAATGTGGTACAGTGTGTTGTAATGTGGTACAGTGTGTTGTAATATGTCCAGGTGTTTTAATGTGGTACAGGGTGTTGTAATGTGGTACAGTGTGTTGTAATATGTCCAGGTGTTTTAATGTGGTAGAGTGTGTTGTAATGTGGTACAGTGTGTTGTAATGTTGTAGAGTGTGTTGTAATATGTCCAGGTGTTGTAATGTGGTACAGTGTGTTGTGTTACAGTGTGTTATGTACAGGTGTTGTGTTACAGTGTGTTGTAATGTTGTAGAGTGTGTTGTAATATGTTCAGGTGTTGTAATGTGGTACAGTGTGTTGTAATATGCCCAGGTGTTGTAATGTAGTACAGTGTGTTGTAATATGTCCAGGTGTTGTAATGTGGTTCAGTGTGTTGTAATATGAACAGGTGTTGTAATATGTCCAGGTGTTTTAATGTGGTACAGGGTGTTGTAATGTGGTACAGTGTGTTATAATGTGGTACAGTGTGTTGTAATATGTCCGGCTGTTTTAATGTGGTACAGGGTGTTGTAATATGTCCATGTGTTTTAATGTGGTACAGGGTGTTATAATGTGGTACAGTGTGTTGTAATATGTCCAGGTGTTGTAATGTGGTACAGTGTGTTGTGTTAATGTTGTGTACAGTGTGTTGTAATATGTCCAGGTGTTGTAATGTGGTACAGTGTGTTGTGTTACAGTGTGTTATGTACAGGCGTTGTGTTACAGTGTGTTGTAATGTGTACAGTGTGTTGTAATGTGGTACAGTGAGTTGTAATATGAACAGGTGTTGTAATATGTCCAGGTGTTTTAATGTGGTACAGGGTGTTGTAATGTGGTACAGTGTGTTGTAATATGTCCAGGTGTTGTAATGTGGTACAGTGTGTTGTAATGTGGTACAGTGTGTTGTAATATGTCCAGGTGTTTTAATGTGGTACAGGGTGTTGTAATGTGGTAGAGTGTGTTGTAATATGTCCAGGTGTTTTAATGTGGTAGAGTGTGTTGTAATATGTCCAGGTGTTGTAATGTGGTACAGTGTGTTGTAATATGTCCAGGTGTTTTAATGTGGTACAGTGTGTTGTAATGTGGTACAGTGTGTTGTAATGTTGTAGAGTGTGTTGTAATATGTCCAGGTGTTGTAATGTGGTACAGTGTGTTGTGTTACAGTGTGTTATGTACAGGTGTTGTGTTACAGTGTGTTGTAATGTGTACAGGGTTTTGTAATGTGTACCGTGTGTTGTAATGAGATAAAGGCAAGGCCCCGTCTCTCCTCCAGGGGGCGCTGAATCTGACCCTGTGTTCTGACTCCAAATTCCTAACAAGCTTTTCAACAAGAGAAAAAGAGTTTCAATGTGCTGTAAAGTATACATGATAAATAAAGGCATCTCCTTCTATGTCAGAGTGTTCTGCAGTATGATGTGATAGTGTGTGTGTTTGTGTGTGTATGTGTATGTATGTGTGTGTGTGTGAGAGAGAGAGAGAGAGAGCGAGAGAGAGAAAGGTCTGCTAGTAAAGAGAGAAAGGTCCAGCAGGGGGCGTTAGTGTGCTGTGTGCGAAGCATGAAACACCAACGCTATGACGTAATTTCTTTTGTGCTGGCAGCCACAGCGCCCTCACTAAGGTTTCTTCTGTTTTTCTCCTTTTCTGAACATTTTATAAACAGGTGTTTTTTTGTTTAAAAATAATATATCACAAAATTATTAAGAAATGACAAAAAATGTGTTGTGACTTAAAGGCTTTATGTGAACGTTAAAGATCTTGTAGCTGTTTAGAATATTAAAATGAAATCTAGAAACATCTTTTATATTTATGCATTCTTATTATTTACATTATTTATTTATTGTTCAGGAGAGCTTGTTGCTACAGGTTTAAAAAATAATGCAATAATTAAAATAGCAAAAAGAATATTATTAATACTGATAATTAAAACAAATCTAATGAAAGGAAATCGATACAAATAATGATTATTTATACCAAACACATGTATATGAAATGTATACATTTACATTTTGTAACCTAAAAGAATTACATGAAAGAAAATATTTAATTATTTATATGTATTTAATATTAATATAAATATTCAGATTATAAATGAGCACACTTATATTCAGTTTAAATAATAATGAAATGTTCAATAGTAATGATTTTATTCTGTAATTTTATAATGATTCATTGTGCACCGAGCTGCTCCTTTAAATACAGCAGGTTTCAGAAACACACCGAGTCTTGCATCATGACTGTAAGTGTGTGTTTAGCAGTCAAGTGTGACCCATATGTGTGTGTGTGTGTGTGTGTGTGTGTGTGGGCGCATGTGCTCAGTAAGAGAGATAGATTATCCATATAGAGACTCTAATTAATTTGCATAATACACACAGTTTAATAGCACTATTAGTCTAGCAAGGGTTTTTGTGTGTGTGCGTGTGTGTGGGTGGGTGTAAGATCCAAACATATGCTATGTTCCCAATACATAATTAAATGTAAATAAATCAAAATGCAGTGTAGGGGAATAAAACATTGCAGAGAGATAAAAGCCAGATCATCTACTTACAAAACACACACACACACACACACACACACACACACACACACACACACACACACACTTCACATGATTAGTGTATTTGTGAAGATTGACACGACTGCTCTGTTATTCAGTGTGTTTAATGTTTCTTCTATCTGTCCATCCTGCACACCGTGTCCTGGTCACATCCTTGCAGCAGCTGTTCATATTGTTTCCTCACATCCTGGTACAGAGGTGAAAGGCCTTTGCCATCGAGGCCTGGCAAAATCAAAGGTTGCTCGTTGAGCCGCACCTGCAGCCGGGGGCCATCGGGGCAGTCAAAAAGCGCCATCAGCAAGTTGGCGGTGTACGGTACAATATGACCGCTGCGAAACACGCGGTTGTGATGAGAAGCGAAGTTGGAAGAGTTGAGAGGAACCTGGTCTTTAAAAAGGTTCAGCAGTGTTATGAGGGGCAGTAACGTCTCAGCGTGGCCCACCTGCACCATCACCACCTCTGGGACATGCCCACCTGACCTGCCCCAAACAGCACACAGTAGTGTAAAGACAAAGGAATGGTGAGGAATAACTGCATGGAAGTGATTGGTAATTTGACATATTAGCTAATAAATACGTACACATTAACATTCCATAAGAGGCTGTACTAACAAATCAATACAAAGTACAGCATGCATGGGTATGTAAATGTTTATATTTAATATCTATATATTAAATATATTTAATAAAAAAAAGGTTACAGAGCATTTCTCTCTCAGCCTTGCGCTGAATAGTTACACTGTTCATCCACATCTCCTGTATCACTCATGTAATTCAACCAACCAACTAACTGGGTAATTTGACATATCAAGTATCAAGCAAGTAAATAACTCACCAATCAACAAACTACCTACCTACCTACCTACCTACCTACCTACCTACCTACCTAACTAACTAACTAACTAACTAACTAACTTACTAACAATTAGCTAGTAAGTGTGTAACTAACAAAATACGTAACTAATAGTTACCAAGTGAGTACTAACTAGTTAGTAAATTAACTAACCAGCTAACAAACTACTAATTAGCTAGTAAGTTTGTGAGCAAGTAATTAACCAACTTAGTAACTAATGAACAAGCGAACTAAATAACCATCTAATAATAAACTAGTAATAATAGTAATAACTAGTTAACTAACTAATAATTAACAATACTACTACTACTACTACTACTACTATTAATAATAATAATAATAATAAATAAATAAATAAAAATATTTAATCTAGTTACATATCACTCTTTCAATGATATCTCTATGTTTCATACATCAGAGGACCTGAAATCAGTCTCCGAAAAAATTCTGTATCTATGCCTGTCTGTCTGTTCAGCCAGTTTTTTTTTCACAACACCCTGCAAAGCAGGATGAACATAATTTAATGGCACTGTTGCAGTATTCAGAAGTCTGTCTGCTTTAAAATAAGCTATTAATAAGCTACTTGCTCAATGTAAACTAACACCTGCACTGATAGATATTAATTTGAAAAGATAATTTAAAAAAAAACTGAGATTACGTAATATTTTCATTGCTAAAATAACAGCGCTAAAGTGGTAAAAGTGAATTTTAATGTGCTGGAGTTGTTCTAAGACAAACTATATCCGACCTACTTTTTCGATGTCTCATCTGATTCACTGTCCGAGTACCGAACAGAGAGTGTATTTGGCTGATGAAAGAAGTACAACTTATCATAAACAAGGGGTTAGATACTCAACCTTACAGGATTTTATTTCTTTCTATTTATAAGTAAGGCAGAGAGTTCTGTTGTACAGAAAGACAGACATGTACAGTATGTGGGCTTCAACCTGAAACAATATCACTGATTACATTAATGCTGATCAGCTTATTTTTAGCTTTAATGTTTTAACTACTTCTACAAACTCTTTTACTGTCAACGATAGGTACTTACGCGAGTTGTTTCTGTTTCTGTTTTACTCTTTCATCTTTAACAGTAAAAACTATGTTCACTGTATTTATTTTTAATCCGATCCTTTATCCGAGTTGTTCATTGTGTTACTATTATTATCATCAAAATGATTAGATATTAAAACATCCATAAACAGATCAAATTATTTCACTGTAAAAGTACACTGCAAAATTCCCAGTGGTGATTTAACACCCCAAGTGTTTATATATGACCTAATGGTCACGAATGTACTCTGAAAGTGTTAAATCAACACTCTGGGTGTTCATTCAAGACTAAGGGTTTTGCTGTGTACATAATTGAGCAGTACACTTGTGCATAAAACTACATCACTGTAGTTCAAGGGTAGGCAATATTGGTCCTAGAACCACAGTCCTGCACATTTCAGCTCCAACCATGAACAAAAAACTCACCTGTCTGTAGCCTTAGTAATCCTGAAGACCTTGATTAGTTTGCTCAGGTGTATTTAATTAGGGTTGGAGCTGAACTCTGCAGGATTACAGCTCTCTAGGACTAGGGCTGAAATGGTTCCTTGAGTAACTTGAGTAATTCAATTACAAAAAATGATCGAGGCAAAATCTTCTGCCTCAAAGCTTCTTTTAATTAATTTTGCTTTATGTTTTTGCGCAATTATTAGTTTGGCGTGACACAGCGCGCTTCCGGATGCAAGCGGCCAGTAAACACAGACAAAGAAGAAGCGCTAATGTCACCAACAAAGCAGAAGGAGACACAAACAGTTAGCTGTGTATTGATTTGAGGGAGCGTTCTGTTTCGGGCTGCAAAATGGAAGGGAGCGATGAAAAAAAAAATCTTTTATCAATGATAGAGGCTGCACCTTAGCTGAGAGGCTCGTACCTGATCTGCTCGACAGCCGTGTCCAGGCGTTTAAACAGATCGTGGAAGAGAACGCAGCTGGATTTACTGTTAATGTCGTGACCAAAACCACGTTTCCAAAACTGCTTCAGATCCCCTAGGTACTCCAGCACCTAGAGTAAAAAAAATTATAAAATAAATAAAAAATAGATAAGCAATAGCACTAATAATAAATATTTATGTTCAGTAAGTTCACAGTGAGAGTTTTACACATGGGAACAAAAATATTGAATTACATTAAATTACAGTTAATTAAGACCTAAATACTAAAATACAAAAATCTAAATAAAATACATTTTTAAAAAAAGTTTAATCCAGAAATTTGTACAGAATAGATGGAAAACAAACAAACAGACAAATAAAATATATGAATAAATGGAATTAAATATAAATAAAATACCTGAATATTTGTATTTGGCATTTGGCATGTAAAAAAAACAAAAAAAACAAAAACAATGTCATGGTGCACTAAAACAAACAAATAAACAAACACACAAACAAACACACAAATAAGAGCAAACAAAAAATTTGAAAATAATGTAATATGTAATTATAATATGCATTCAATTAAATAAAAAAAAAAATCAAAAGATTGCTTTCAAATTTAAATGAAATACATGACTAAATTTTCAAATAGCTTGTAAAAATACATATTCTTTTCAGGACATACTTTAAAACAAACCAGTTCAACATGAATAATTATAGAACACACAACTTCCTGCAGTCTCACGCTGATATTTGCTGAGTGTGCAGCTGAATTCATCACGTTCTGGATTAGAAATGTTTAACTGCACTTCCCACCCTGAGCAGTTAAACACACTGGTGTGTGAGTGTGGGTTTGTCCCATACCTGTCCATCTGTCCCGTCCAGTAAGCGACACCAGGGTGAATTCACGCCCTGGATGGTGAACTCGTACGCACACAGATAAAATACCGTCTCCACAGAGTCTGCGATGCAAAACAGTCACTAAATCAGTCAGAGGGCCAGAGTGAGGTATACAGACCTGCTGAGAGCATCACGTTAGTCAGGCTCTACCAGCCATCATGCCACAGAGGGAACAGTAACATTGTGTATGCTAACTAATAAGCTTGCCAACTAATTTATGGCATTTGGAATAGTGTGCACTAGCCTGTAGTGACATTGCTGTAAGGAAGCTGTAACCGATCGGCGAGTTTCTCCTGGACTCTCTTCATCTCCGGGCCATTCTTAAAACGCTCCATCTCCATTAACGCGTCTTTGTTGTTCTCCACTGTCTCCACGAAACGGCGACATTGATCGAAAAAACGCATCAGCTTGTCATCAATTGTGTGTGGCACATCTATACCTACAACAAAATAAAGAACTGAATGAGGGAGTGTGGCCTGTGTGTGTTAGTTTCAGTGAAGGAGGTCTGGCCTAAGTGTGTCAGTTTCAATGTAGGACGCATTGGCCTATGTGTGTATCCGTCTAAGTGAAGGAGGCGTGGCCTGAGGGTTAATCTCAGTGAAGGAGGATCAATAAAGGAGGTGTGGTCCTACTGTATGTGTGTTAGTGATAGTGAATTAGGCCTAACCTGTGTGTGTGTTAGTCTCAGTGAAGGAGATATGGCCAATGTGTGTTAGTCTTAGTAAGAGGCGTGGCCTCTGTGTGCATCAGTTTCAGTGAAAAAGATGTGGCCTATGTGTGCATCAGTTTCAGTGAAGGAGGAGTGGCCTATGTGTGTTATTTCTAGTAAAGGAGGTGTGCCATATGTGTGCCAGTCTCAGTAAAGGAGGCGTGGCCTACGTGTGCCCAACTCAGTAAAGGAGGAATGGTCTGTGTGTATGAGTCTTAATGAATGAGGTGTGGCCTATATGCCAGTATACTTGTCAAGTGTAATGGATCTGACAAACACACTTTACAGGAAAAACATTAAGAATTGCAACATCACCTTTTAGTGCAAAAGCATGCTTTGAACATGCTGCAAGCTCTTGAGATAAAGTGCACACACACACACACACACACACACACACACACACACACACACACACACACACACACACACACAATATAAACAGTGCAGAGGAATCTGCAAACACATTCATGGTGCACTTTTACCTCAGACCTTTACCACAGTTCAGTTAAGAATAAATTATGTCCTATGTCGTAGACTTCAATAAGAAAAACCAGTAAATAAATAAAACTGCCTGGAAGGCTCAGGCACATTTCAACTCTTTAGGAGATCAGTAACGCAGCTAGAAGTGGAAAAAAGTCATAAGAGACAGCAAGTGTGTGTGAACCGAAAAATCTAAACCAGCTATGAAGACTCATCTCACACACTCATGAGGAATTTAATCAGAGCACTCGAATATAAACTCTTATATAATGTTTAATAAATTTCACCTTGTATGCCGAGATGCTCCATGATTCCTTGTTTGAACGCCAGTGTGCTGTTAATGCATCTGTGTTTGGAGCTGGTGATAAACTTCACTCGTCCCTCTTTTATGTTCTCTTTGGTTATCAGGGTTGGGAATGATTTAATCAGCCTCTGAGCCAAATGTCTATGATCGAAGCGTCCTTTTTCCACCAGACGTCCATCCATGCTCTCTTTATACCACATGTCCCAGCTTTGGAGCTCCTGAACGCAGCTCAGATCAGCTTGACTCTTCACCAGCTTGGAGAACAGGATCATCTTCTTGATGTTCCCCAAGGTGGGGTATCGGGTCCCATGCCTGATGATGGCACTCAGGTGGACGGCTCTGCATTCTGCAGATGGAGGTTTCACCCAGGACTCATTAATGGCCAGAATATCAGACATGAGATAGGGGTTCACTTCTTCATACCGACTTTTTGTGTTGAATCGCAGTGCGTTGTCAGGAATGGATCCAGGTGATGATGTCATGCTACACCAGGATGACGGGAGTGCAAAAGACACGGTGTGTAAATTAATCACCATGACAAAGAAAGACAGGAAACCCATTGTACTGCTGGAAATGTCACCCAAATCCCCAAATGGCTCCTCTGTGACTGGTTATGTGTGCTCTACACACCAAGCTCTGCCTCCTTCCATTCTGATTGGTTAGTGGTAGAAGCCCTACCTCCTTTCCATCATGACTGGCTGTCAGTTAGACCAATTCAATTACACTTGTCTCACAAAAAGGACATGATAAAATCAGGTCACTTGATTATCAGCTGGAATAGAATTAATCCATTAATCCTGTTAATTAATACCTGTAGAAAAACGCACCATACGGGCAATATGATATAAACAGTATTATATTTTAGAATATTATTATACTTTTCAGCATGTAGTATTATATTTTGTGCAATATAAACAAATAATTTGTTTCATAGCATATATACCTATTTCAGATGTGTTATACATATATTGTATTATATTCTATACTTTCACTATTTCAAAAATATGATATAAATCACACTACAGTATTATAGCATTATAAGTAGCATTTACAGTGAATAATGTGCAGTACACAATAGGGTCTCTAGGGGGAGCTCGATGCTAAAGAGAATTGAATTAAAGAGAAATGTGTAGCACTTTACTGAAAAGGAAAATAACTTCCTAACAGCCTATCTAATCTATTAACTTAAAATAAAAGAAAATTAACAAACCAGAAATCAGAATTCTAACGTAAGCAATATAATAGGATAATAATAATAATAATAATAATAATACAAAGTCACAAAAACAAAAAAAAATTATACTGTATAGCAAAATAAATGCTGTAGAGCAAGTATATTATCAAAAAAATGTAAAGCTTAGTAAACAGTAATTAATGAAACAAAGTAAATATTTAATGTGACGACAGTTTCAGAGCCCTTTAGTGTCCAGTACAGTGTGTGTAGGCAGAACCACCCACACTTCTTCTTTGGACTTTGACTTGCTTCTTTTTTGCATGCATATCCCAGCAGCTTCCACTTTGTTTTGCCTAAAAAGTGGATGCTTATATAATAGATTGCTTTATTTTATGGCATACAAATATTTTTCTGTAATTTTAATGTTGTGGCGGACTACTGATGTCTGAAATTCAGACTTTTTTTCTACTAACTTAATAATAAAGTTATAAAATAAAAAATAAAATGACCATACTGTGCTGAATCTGTAATTAGGTTCTATCTATCTATCTATCTATCTATCTATCTATCTATCTATCTGTCTGTCTGTCTGTGAGCACAGACATGCACGAATAATAAAAGGCAAAAAAAAAAAAAAAAAAAAAGAAGTTAGTAGTACACCCTTCCCCGTTTGGTTTGAGGCTGAATTCTAAGCTTAGAGGTGAAAATTCCAAAGATTTCCACAGAGAGGACCGTCCCAGAGTGGAATCAGTTGCTGTATTAGACCTGGGCCTTCTTAGACATGTCTTCAAGCTGATCTGTTCAAAGAACAAAGCTCTCACCTGGGCCAGGTGTTGCTCTTGAAGAGTTAGTGATGTATTAATAGACAAACAGTACTCACTCAGACATTAACACATTTTAGTTCAGACAATTTATTATAAAATCATGGGGGTCTGTTTTCTTTTTCATTAACGTGTAGAAATCAATCTATCTATGATTTTTATGTGACTATTATTAACATTGAAACTCACTGAAAGTAGTGTGAAAGTAAGATGGGTGTGAAAATATTTTGATAATTTATACGCATCTCATGTGTGCGTCAGTGGAACACAGAGTTTCAGATGAACTAAAATTCCAGTCTTGACCTGATCCAGAAAAACAAGTTTGTGCTACATAATAGACTGCATGGTGGATAAAACAAACCAGACAAACAAACATGATTTTGAGTATAACATTTACTTGTGATATTTCTGCTTAAGGTACAAAGAGAACATGAATATATAATAAATAAAACAACGGAATTTGGGTAACCCAGACCCCTATGCTAACTCTATATACACTGCTGTAGGACAGCTCAGGTGGGGCTGATCCCATTCCTGATACGCTTTCAGGAATTCACTTCCGGCATCAGGGGTGACGCAGCACGCAACGTCGTCGCTGCCACACCCACCACTCCAGTTTTGACGTTACGCAGGCAGGCTGGGAAGCAGCACGTCTGTGCGTGCGGTGGCAGCGGCGTAAACACAGCCTACTGACGGATTTTGCCACCTGACGGAGCGGAGGGGCGAATGAGCCTCAGTTTTAGGGGTAAATAGTCGGATGAAAGTCGCTTTGGGAGGCTCAGGCGTGCGCTTCAAGATACAGGTTGTCTTGTTCTGTTTATATGCGCCACTCTGCGCGCGCGCGCGTTTCTTAGTATTATTATTAATATTATTATTATTATTATAATTTAGGGCGCTACAAGTCTAGCTGCTGACGTCATAAAGGTAAGACACGGGGTCTGTCTTTTATTTCCCATCATTACTCGATACTGTAAATGGTTTAGTTTGGGTTCAGTGTGGTGGTAAAAATCCCACCTTAATCCCTCTGGCCTGCTTCTCCAAACACTCTAATGGGTAAACTATTTATTTAATAATTTGTTCATGAGTTTAATTATGAATTATTCATTTAGTTAGTTTTCATTTTATAATTATAGTATTATTTAAAAAAAAAAGATCTCCATCATCATGCTGTGGGCGCTTTGACAGTTTTTTTCTTGTTTTATTTTCATTCTTTCATTTGTCATTCTGGCCCCTGTGCCATGAGATGTCAGGTGTGTGTGTGTGTGTGTGTGTGTGTGTGTGTGTGAGAGAGAGCGAGAGAGATAGAGCGGTTATGCCATCGCAAGTCACACCTAATTGATTTAGACAAGTGATGAGTCACGTAAAGCCATTTTATCACTGTCAACTTTACACAGGTTCAGCCAGCTGTACTCTGAAACACACACACACACACACACACACACACACACACACACACACACACTAAATGATAAGGAGGGACTAAATCAACTTACTAAAGCATTGCTATGTTTGTGATAAGGGGATCCCTCTGTTCTTGGTCCTTACACAAGAATAGCATAACTGCAGATGTGAAGCTTATCACTTTGATGTCTTGAAGATGTCTGTCGTCTGTCCTCCAAGGGACCCTAGACTTAACCTGGAGAAACATAAATGCGATAAGTACACATTCTTTATAAACATGTTCTGTTGATGATTGATGACTCTCGTGTGGTAAAGAGGAACCACAGGAACTGTGTGTGAAAGGGAATGTCCCGGCGGCAGGGCTCTGTTTACTGTTCCTTCAGGATTTTAAACTGAGCTCCTAGGGAATCTGTTCAGTTTTACTCCACATACGTACATAAACACACACACACACACTGAGAACTAAATGCGAATCTGGTGTCTATACACATCATTATGTATTAGAGAAGTTAGCTTTGTTGCTCCAAAAAGGTGAGATAATCAAATTACAGTAATCTACACATCCATGGAAATTTTTTAGTTGACATCTCTCTCTCTCTCTCGCTCTCTCTCTCTCTATCTAGACATCCCTCCCTCCCTCCCTCCCTCCCTCCCTCCTTTCCTCTTCTTTTTCCTGCTGTAAATGGTGTCCCACTTTAAGGGAAGTGCTGTGTGTGTGTGGGTGTGTGTGTGTATGTGTGTGTGTGTTGTGAGGCTGAGTCTAAATATAGCTCAGGTCTGCAGATTCAACATTAATCTCTCACTACGATCAATACGCAATACACAACAAAAATGTGTGTGTGTGTTTGCAGAATTCATAGTGATAGAGTTATGAGTATTGTTTATTTATTAACGAGAGCATTAAATTGTTTATTTGTTCTTGTTTGTTTCTTTCTGTATATTTGTGATAACATGATCTACTATAAGTGTGCATGCATATTTAGTATAACAAGCAAATAGACCATTTACTCCAGAGGTTTTTACACACAAATACCTAACATCACAATGTTATTTGTTTGTTCATTTGCTTGTTTGTAGACTTAAACAAATTGCAGTTGTACATTTAAATATTAATTTAAATACTTAAAATATGCTGTACATTTTATTAAAGAAAATCTGAATAAGATGAAATCTGAAGTAAAATGAACAAGAAAGTCAATAAATAGTTATTTTTAAAAATAATTTAGTCAGAACATCATGCCTTGTATGTTTTATAAATGTACTGTTATATACTATATATGAATTTAATTTGCTTTTTGGTCTATATTTCACTTACTCTGCAGTTTTTTTTTTCTGCTCTGAAATTGAACTCTGATTATGAGGAAGTGGAGAATTTTAGAGAAGCTTGGTCAGATCACAGGAAATGACATACCGCTAATACAGGAAGCGTTTGATTCAGTGTGATTCGGGACGAATAAACGCCACAAGTAGACTGGGGTGTCTGCTAAACTATTAAATAGTGCGGTCTAATAGATAATAAATACGTGTCTAAATCCCACTCCGCACACTAAACTACCAAATAGTGCGTTCTAACAGGTATAGTGGTACCTCGGCATACAAACACCCTGCTTTATGAATTTTTGCCTTAAGAACCATAATTTTAAAAATACTAGCGACCGAGTCGTTTTGGTCGCGCTGTACATCTGCCAAGAGAGCCAAGTCAAGCAAGTTTATATATACAGTATATACAGTGTGTGTAATATATATATATATAATCACATTTGTATATATAGCACCATAGTATAGAAGACATAGCACCATAGGTCCCAAGAATTTTTTCAAGTAGGGCATGAAGAAGAAATCGGAGCCACTTTCAGTTTCGTTTTTAAAGCAGCTGGTGCCAAGAGGAAATTAAAGTTAAATGAGGTTTAATGACATTTATTTAATATTTTACTTACTTTTAAGGCCCTTTCTAAATGTTTTGATTGTTTTTATGTGCAAAAATATGATTATAGTGTTGGAAATATTAGGTAATATTAATAATATTTTTGGGTGGCTGGAACGGATTATCTGCATTTACATTATCCTCTATGTGAAATTGCAATATGAAATTTCATATTAAAAACTCGCCTCTGGAACAGATGAAATTCATATGCTGAGGTACAGCTTTACTAAATCCACAGCTAAATCCTACCCTGCGCACTTAACTAACAAATAGTGCGCTCTAATAGATACTAAATCCATCTAAATTCCTCCCTGCTGCAGTGCATTATGGGATTGCATGAGATTGTTGTATGTCCTATATTGTGTTTTCTGACATGGATTGTCAGCAGTGCTATTTGTAAATATGGCACTAAGTAGTGCAGATATTAAACATTTTAGTTGCATCACAAGCACATGACCAGAGCTACAGTATAACGCCCAAGTGATGCTCACATAAAATCACATACTGTACACACACACACACACACACACACACACACACACACACACACACACACACACGTATGTGTGCATTCTCTCCTGGTTACTGTATGTGGATTAATAAAGAATTTAACATTAAGGTGTGTTTGCATTTTCTATTTGTCTGGGTCTTTGTTTAACATAATGCATGTGCGTGTGTGTGTGTGTGTGTGTGTGTGTGTGTGTGTGTGTGTGTCTTTGTGCATGTCTTTGTGTGTTTGTGTGTAAATATTGGCTGGCTAAATGGAAGGTACACCGGTTGTATCAGACAGTCTGGTTTGTTTAAGAAAGTATCAATGCACAAAAGAAAAACATCTTGCATTTAATCATTGTAAAAATGTTACATGTAAAAATTTACATTTAATGAGTGTGATGACATAATTTTGTAATAACATTTTGTGTAATAACATTTAATCAGTACAACAATGTATTTTTATGTGTAACCTCCATTATGGTGTATGTTTAATTTATGTTTCGTTGCTGTAACCATGTATGCTTAATTGATATAATGACATATGGTTATGTTTAATTGTTGTTATATCATATTTTTATGTTTAATAGTTAACAATGTAGATTTATTTTTAATTGGTTTAACAATTTATGTTGGTTTAATAACTGCAACAAAGCATGTTTATGTTTATTACTGTAGCAACACAAGTTTACATTTAAATTAGCACAAATTACCGCATGTTCATTTGGGAGAAATAATGACTTCCAAATCGATTTTCTAAAAATTATTTTTTTAATGCATATATGTTTTCATTTAAGGTAATAAAATGTTTCAGTTCCTCTGTATATATATACAGGAAGTATATATGTACATATGCCAGCGTAATGGGCTGACATAAAAAGTGGCACTGTTTGTCAGAGAATGTAGCTCCTAAAAACATTTTTTGGGAGTGAGGATTGTGCAATATAAATATTGATTTTTACATTTGCTTGTAATAGTGCCACTCAGTACGCCTCTCTCGTAGTAGCAGAATAAACAGGCACAAGAGCGGTAGCACAAGAGGGAATTGTCCCCTACCAGTTGATCGATCGTTAATATCATCGTTCTCCTGGACAGATTTTTTTTTAAATGTACTTGGCGGATGTCAATATTATTGTGTGGCCTGTCCAAGTATACTCTATATATGTATAAATACTCTATATATACTCTCACTCTCTCTCTCTTTCTCTCTCTTTACACATATAGGAATATTTATTAAATTTGTGATACTTACAGAAACGCAATACAAATCAGCACCTAGGTATCATGATAAAATCGTATAGGGTTGTCTCCACTGCACACTGTAGTGGTGTGTGTTATAGTTTGGTGTAACACCCTGACCTGTGCTGTTTCTAAGGGAGGATGAAACAAGGAGCCTTCGTAAGGACCCTTATTTTGTAGATCCTGTTTATCTGCAGACTTTGATCTCGATAGGGTGACATTATTTTTCTCTCCTTATCTGTGTGTGTGTGTGTGTGTGTGTATGTGTGTGTGTGTGGGTAAGAGTGTGCTTACGTTCCTTCATAATCTGATTTCATGGCTAAAGGTCTGTTTGCACAGCTGACGTGGCAAATGTTTCACTTTGTCTGTCTCGCTCGCGCTTTCTCTCCGTCACTTTTTGCACTTAATCAGGTTTTTTGATTCTAATGTAATTTGCTGATAAAGTCAAACTGTTTGACATACTCTAACTACCAGTCGGCTTAACTTAACATTAAAATTTTTATACATTTTTATATTATTATTATTATTATACAAATCCAACTATTTTTATTCTTTTTTTGTTACTTTTATATTTATTATATATTATAATTAAGAAAGAATGTTATTATATGACTTTTATTCTTATGTTTCTTGTATGTATTTAGTGTACAGAAGATTATTTAGAATATATTTAATAAAAAAAAAAAAATTATGTTTAGACATTTTTTCCCTGTAAACAAATGTATTTATTGCTTAATTTACTTTAGCTAATGAACATGTCAGTTGAATTCACTAATTGTTTGTTTTTATTATTTTGAAGGAATCATCTCAGAACATTTCTGGACCTTTCAATCTTTGTGGTTAAAGTGAGGAGTTTGGGAAATGTGAACCAAACTACAAGCACTTCAGATACCCCACAATGCCTCGGCTCCATTATGACACATCAATTCTATTAGCCTGTTTTGTGATGTCACACTGACCCCGCCCATCCTCTGACTTGAAGGCCATGAAGGAGGTTCGGAGCTGGTCAACAGCAGACGTTTCTGACTGGCTAACTGAGGAAGGAATGCCGGAGTATTTTGACATTCTCAGGAACGTAGATGGCGTGGCTCTTTTGCAGCTTTCTGAAAAGGATTTTCAAAACCCACCGTTGTGTTTTGTTGATGGAGACAATGGAAGGCGCCTGTTGGAGAGGGTGGAGACCCTGCGCATAGCCAACCACATGGGTGACCTTGAAAAAAATCGTCATGTCGAAAATGGCCATGTAGAAAATGGGAAGATTCACAACGGGGAGCCAAAGAATGGATTTAGATCGGAGGCTGTCCAGATCCACATTCCACTTCCATCCGAAGTGTACGAGCGCACGGCGTTTCCAACAGAATGGCACAAAACGTGCGTGGCCTTTGGGTACGCGCTGTGCTGCTTTCTCCTAACATCGGTAATGATTTCTGTGGTGAATGAACGAGTGCCATCCAAAGAGGTGTCTCCCCCACTGCCAGATAAATTCTTTGATCTGTTTGACCGTCGTCAGTGGGCGTTTTCTATGTGTGAAATTAATGGCATGGTCCTCGTCAGCTTGTGGATCGTACAGTGGATCCACCTCAAACACAGGTCAGTGTGTAGCACAAAAATTTAACACACACCTCCCTACTGCAGGTTAGAGTATAATGCCCAACTGTAACATTTGCCTCTGTGGTGCAGGTGAGAGTATAACGCCACACTGTACCACACAAACCCTTACAGCCCAGGTCAGTGTGTAACTTCCAGCTGTAATACACACCAGGTGTACCCCAAACACCTGTCAAAGTGTACTCCCAAACTGTAACATGCACTGTTATAGCGCAGGTCAGAATGTAACACCAAACTGTAACACACAAACCATTACAGCACAGGTCAGTGTGTAACTTCCAACTGTAATACACACCACTACCCCACAGATCAGCGTGTAACGCCAAACTGTAACACACACTGCTACAGTGTGCAGGTCAGTGTATAACATCAAGCTGTAACACACATTAATGCTAGTTTTATACAGTGCTGCACATTTTTAAACAACAAACAAGTTACTTAACTTTATACTGTTCTATACGTATGCATCGGCTTGGTTTCGTACTGTAACATTTTATGTATTTTATTTCATCTAAAGAAATGTCAAAATGACTAAAGAGGCCAGTTTTGGCAGAACAGAAGACACAGACACATTGCCAGAAAAATAGAATCAAATTTTGTATTCCTACACAGTATGTCTGTGTGTGTTTTCAGGTCCATCGTTGGTCGCCGTTTCTTCTTCATTGTTGGAACACTGTACCTGTACCGGTGTGTGACCATGTACGTCACCACCTTACCTGTACCAGGCATGCACTTTAAATGTGCACCCAAGGTAACACACACACAGACACACACACACACACACACACACACACACACACACACACACACACACACACACACACCTACAGTCACACTGATTTTGTTAACAGTAGGTACAGTAGATTTACTTGGATGGTCTGCTACATTCAACATAGATAGATATTTTACTTTTGGCCAAACTGTTTTGTCTTTAAAGTGAAAGACTCACTCATTCATTCTCTTATCGTCTATACCGCTTTAACCTGTATACACTATACACACACTACGGGCAATTTGGGAACGACCATCAACCTAATCTTTGCACTGTGGGAGAAAACCAGAGTACTAGGAGGAAACCCTCCAAGCACAGGGAGATCATGCAAAGTCCATGCACACAGAGGCAGGAACCAAACCCGGAACTGCTATGCCACCGTGCTGCCTTAACTAAAGGATATAATTTATAAATAGATTAAGAAAATAATGAGGTGTGTGTGTGTGTGTGTGTGTGTGTAGGGGTGGGGGTGGGTGGGTGGAGATGGTTTGGGTTTCTAAAAGGAAGTGGAATCAGAAACTGGCTTCGTATTTCAGCTTTGGCGCTCAAAATATGCACAGTTTCGTTCTTAGCAAGTGAGGGTTTAATGTGAATGTTTTATTTTTCAGTTTAAGCTTAAAAAACAGAGAGTGTAAATTTTTTACTTAATTTAACAATAAAAAACCTGATATGTAAATTCTGAAAAAATTATCTTCAATTTGTTGTGCGTGTGTGCATGTGTGTGCGCAGTCTGTGTGAGTTTGGAGTATTTCACTTAAATCAGCAGCTCAGAATTGCAGGATAGATGCCATTTGGTACACACACACTCACACACACACACTCACACACACACACACAAAACAAAACAAAACTCTCAAAACTGTTTTTATTTGTTTACATTTTTTTGTTTTATTTTTTATTATATATTTTATATTTCCTTTCAGTTTTTTTGCTCTCCTGTTCATTTCTGCAAAAAAATTTTCGTATCAATTTTCTTCAGTTCTCTGTTTTTATTTCATTATTTCATTATTTTTCATTATTATTCTTTTTTTACTTTCTGCCTTTTTAAGTCAATTTTATTAAAAATGTAACCAGTTTTGGAAATAGTCTCAGGGTTATGTTAATGTAAAATGTGAAACTTCTGGTTTTGTGTGTGTGTGTGTGTGTGTGTGTGCGCGTGTTTGTGTGTTTGAGTGTGTGTGTGAGAGAGAGAAACCAAAACATATGTTGTTATTCTCAGATTTTGTCTACCCACTAGAATGGTATGGTAATTTTTAATCAGAAAGTGAAATATGTCACAATGTATGTGTCTCCATTCTTATGTTTTTTGTGTGTGTGTGTGTGTGTGTTTTAATAGTTGTCTGGTGCCTGGTGGTCTATGGGCTGGCGCATTCTGAAAATCATGACGGGCGGCGGTTTGTCCATCACCGGTTCTCATGCCATGTGTGGTGATTTTCTGTACAGCGGCCACACAGTAATGCTAACGCTAACTTACCTGTTTATTAAAGAGTGTGAGTACACACACACACACACACACACGCACGTACACACGCACACACACACACACACACACACACACACACACACACACACACACACACACACACACACACACACACACAAAGAAATGTCTCACTTGTGCCATCTGGTGTTGATATTGATATTTACATCCACTTTCTACTTTACCTTTGACTGTGGTCTAAAACGTGTGTGTGTGTGTGTGTAGATTCCCCACGGAGGTTCAGGCCCTATCACTGGCTGTGTCTCAGTCTGAGTGTCACTGGGATTTTCTGCATCCTCTTGGCTCATGATCACTACACGGTGGACGTGGTGGTGGCGTATTTCATCACAACCCGCCTCTTCTGGTGGTACCACACTCTGGCCAATCAGCAGGTGAGTGTGGCCTGTATGCCCGCTCGCTCACCTGGCCAATCATAGAGCAAGAAAGTAAAGGCAGAACTAGTGATAAACTTATAAACACAGAGTAATCTTGTTCTTGATACAGTAATCAGCTTCTCACACTCAACCTACTAGCAACATCCTAGTAACCGTCTGGATCACCTGTCTATATCTGTAGCAACCTATCTATAGCGTCCCCTAACAGTCACCTGAAATACCATTTCTGCTACGAAGCAACCATCTAACAACCATTTACAATTATGCTGCAACTACCTACCAACAGCCTAGCAACCACCTAGTAACCTACTGGAATATCATAACAATATCATCTACAGTAGCAACACTCTAGCAACCACCTGAAACGCACCTAACTAGGAACAGCTTAGCAGCCCCCTAGGAAATAAGGAATAATAATAATCAGTAATAATAATAAAAAAAAAGAACATTTTTGAGAACTGGGACAAAACATGTTTTTAATTTGTAAATAAAAACTTTATTATTTCTAAAAACTTAATATACATAGTTGAACAGTGAGGTGTGGGTTATCATATTCTGTTTTGGAAAAACCTCCAGTGTTTTTAACAGGTCTACAATATACCTATATACCTGTAGCAGAAGGGGCTTTTATTTATACAATCAAGCCCGAAACTATTCATACTCAGGGGCGTTTCTAGGATTTTCTGCTTCTTCAGAATCAGTACTCAAATGAGTCTTCCTGATCTCACACCCACACACACCCAGTTTACCGTATAAACCTTTTATCTGTTAATTCTTTGACAATACTGATGCTTTTTGTTGGAAACAAAGCAAGATTCAACCCTTAAAATTTCATAACTACTAGGCTATTTAGTCAATTCATTAATATAGACAACCATTGTTTTAATGTAATTAAACAAAGCATCTTTGAATATCATTATTTTTTTGTTTCTATTCATTAAAAACGTAACTTTTTCTAAATGAAAGTGACAAAAAACCCTCACTCTTAGTCTAATAAATGTATTTTACGATCTGGGACATTATTTAACACAATACAATATTTATTACAAAAATAAATATGTAAATCACACTGCTATGCAGTTAGAATGAGTGCATTGAATGCTGTCTATCACTGTTTTTAATAATTTATGTGCATAACTCTATGGTAGTTAATGCCATATGCACTGTGCAATGTTTTATATAAACAGTTAGGTTTTCCAATTAAAACAGCAACAGCTGTTGCTGTACTTATGAAGTAGACTATAGGTTCATAGAGTCCGTATTAAAGGCTCCATTTTCACTAGAGGAAACAGCTGGTGTGATGAGGGTGAACACAGCACAAACTTAGTAAGTGATTAATCCCTCATGACATTTTGTTAACTGTATTTATGAGAAAGGACTGCACTGATGCAGATATAACAATTTATCGAAAACCACACATCTTGGCTTAATCCTCGCTCTGTGATGGCGAATTGAAAACCGCGCTGAAAGATGGGGAGGAGCCAAAGGAGCCGAAGTCTGCCGCTGTTTTCATGTGAAATTTAAAGGGGATGTGTGTGATCACCAATATGTGCAAAGTTCATACCCCTGGCAAATTCAGACTTAAAATTACTTTTATTCAACCAGCAAGTTTGTTCTTGATTAGAAATGACACAGGCATCTCCCAGAAGATAATAAGACGATGTACAAAAAAATGTGTGGAAAAAATTGTTACACATCTTTTATTTACATTTGAACAAAAACTGAATTATTCATATCCTTCTCCATAATTAATAGAAAAGCCACTATTGGCTATTACAGCAATTAAATGCTTCCTATAATTGCTGACCAGCTTTTTGCCTGTCTCCACTAGTATTTTTGTTCATTCAATTCTTTCAGGTTGGAGGGTCTCCTTGCCATTACAAGGATCTTTAGCTCCCTCCACAGATTCTCAATTGGATTTAAGTCAGGGCTTTGGCTGGGTCAGTGCAAAACATGAATGTTTTAATGGTGAACCATTTCTTCACCACTTTTGCTGTGTGTTTTGGGTTGTTATCGTGTTGAAAGGCTAGGTTTCTCTGCAGACTGCCTGATGTTGTTGAGAATTTTGATGTATTGCTTCTCTTTCATGGTGCGCTATACTGTGATTAAGTTCCCTGGTCCACTGTCTGAAAAACACCCCCAAAAGATTAGGTTCCCACCTCCATGTCTGACAGTGGGGTTCTTAGGGTTGGTGGCTTCTCTCTTTTTTTTTTTTTACGCCAAATGAAGTCTAAATCTTTGTGGCTAAACAATTACATTTTTGTTTCGTCTGACCATAAAACAGAAGGCCAGAAGTCTTCTTCTTTGTCCAGTGGGCTTTTGTCTGCCTTACCTGGAGATGTGGTGTCCTCCTGGTGTCCTACAGTGTCCGTTGGACTGTCTGCTTTGAGATGTTGCCACCAGCAGAGCCCAGATTAATCAGGATGGCCTTCGTGGTGATCCTTTGATTCATTTTTACTTTTCTCACTATCTTCCTGGCCAGCACAGGTGTCACTTTTGGCTTCAGACTATGTCTTCTGAGATTTGTCACACTGCGGAACGTCTTGTATTTTTTAATAATACTTTGCACTGTAGCCGCTGGAACTTGAAAACATTTAGCTATGACCTTATAGCCCTTTCTGACTTGTGAACAGCCACAACACGCAGCCGCGGGTCCTCAGTGAGCTCCTTTGTCTTAGGCATGACTGTCCATAAACCAACAGTAGAGAGCTTCTGTTTTTCACCTGTTGAGTTGATTAAAACAACTGTGCCCAATGAATCAGTGTAATTAGGATGCTTTATAATAGCTTGGACTATTTGGAATGGTATAGAACTTTGGATTTTCCCATACACTGTGAACGTTTGCAAAGGGTATGAATAATTTTGGAAATGCCACTTTTTGTTCAAATGTAAATAAAAGCTGAGAAATATGTTTTTCCGCAATGATGTCTCTTGGACATCGTCTTATTATATTTTGGGAAAAGCCTTGCTGGTTGAGTAAAAGTAAAAGTAAAACAATAAATCAAGGCAGATTTCCCCATAAGAAATAATGAAAACTCATTATTAAAACCATAAAACATAAATACATAAAAATAATTAATACAAAATAGTAAATATATATTTACAAAATAGTATTAATACAAAATGAAGTAAAAATAAAAAAAATTAACCTGCACTTTACCTTTTGAAGAAAGGAAAATTAAGTGTGTCCATTAGTATTTGTCTGCGCTGTGTATGTGTGTGTTTGTGTGCTTATGCGCTGTGTATGTGTGTGTTTGTGTGTGTATGCGATGTGTGTTTGTGTGTGTGTATGTGTGAAAAAATAATCTTACACAATAACTGCCCTCCTTCTCTTTTTGTGGGGAAATTCATTCAGAGACAAAATTGCCTCCGGGATTCCCTTGTGATTTAAAGGCACAAAGACAGTAAAATATTAATCCTATTAATTAAATTTTCCCTTAATGTTAAGAAATGAAATATTGAATTAAAAATACACTATTGTGTGAACAATTTTCTAAAAAAAAAAAAAAGACTACATAAACACCAAAATTCCTACCTGACAGTGTTGACACACATCTTACGGTGTTGACATCTATCCATAATAAACTGAAATTCTGTTTGTCTGCGTGGGCAGTGAGCGGCAGGCGGTGCATGGCTGGTGGATGGTGGTGTTTACACAGGTAGTAACATTTGGTCCGCTTTTATGTCATGCTGTGATCGTGGGACAGGTGTTCTTCACCCAACATAACAGTAGGCAGCGTCCTCAATAAACGTAATAGTTGGCAGCATTGTATCTGTGAAAATGAGTACATCAGGCCAATGCTTTTTTTTCTGTGCTCTCTTAACTTTCTCTGAGACAGAATTTCTCTGTTCTTCCATCTTTCCATCGCCTTTCTCAAGAATACATCGCTCTGTTCAGGGTCTCTATGAATGTTCTACCTTCTCTTTTTTCAGTAATCCATATTCCTTCTCGCTCGAGTTGTCTTACCTTTCAACTTGTGAATTTAAATTAATTAAATGAAATTAATTTAGTTATGTAATTAATTTCATTACATTCAGCCCTTCATGCCTGCCGCTTTCATGCTCAGTCTGGTAAAACGGGGATATTCAGTCCGCCTGCCTCTAAAGTATAGCGGGATCAGGCTGGTCCAACGGCGTTATTCACCACGCCTTTAAAGCTTGCTCACTTTTGAAGTTCCCGGGGCCATGCCACATGCCAATCACGTGTTCAGTCTGGTAAAGCCTGGTGACGTTAGTGCAGCAGAGTGGATCCTCATGGGCAGCAGCTTTTTAATGCGCCTCCTCACGTCACGGCCATCCGTCCCCACCAACCATCCACTTCCAACGTCTGGACAGCTTACCCTGACTGGGAACTGGGGCCTTAACAGCAACATACTGTAGCGGCCTTTTCCTCCTCACTGGCTGAATTGCGAAAGCCTGGCTGGCAAGTTCTTGGGACGTGTGGCATCGCTTCTCCAGCATTGCGCAACCGGAGTTAGTGTCCGTCGCACTCTGAACCTTGAACTCAGGACCTTGAATGAAACTGTGAATACTTAATGTGCATGAAATTATTTTTTTTTACAAAAAATTACCCCAAAGTTAATATAATTTAAGTGCTACGGTGTTGAACCTGGTTGTGACCATAGCAGTATCAGTGTCAAATCTTAAAAATTTTAAATCAATTATCAAACATCTTTGTCCCAGTTCTCAAGAATGAGTGACATAAGTTTTATAACAAAAGAGAAACAAAGGAATAAGTAATATCTGCTACATGTTCTTTCTCTCTCTCTCTCTCTCTCTCTCAGTGCCTGAAGGAGGAATCCCATAATAATCCATTTTCTCGCGTCTGGTGGTTTCGCTTCTTTGGCTACTTTGAGGGAAACGTTCAGGGTGTTGTCCCTCGCCACTACGAAGCGCTGCTGCCATTTCTCCCGTTACCATGCCGACCATGTCCAGGGGGAAGGGTGAAGTACAGTCGCATGGACTCGCTTTAACCTCGGAGATGGGAAAGACAGCAACACATCTCCCAACGGCCCTTGAAGCCGGGGCTCAACACTGTGATGTGGAGTTTCCTTTTTTTCCAAAAATATTTTTAAACATTAAACGTCCATGAAAAAAACGACGTAGCGCCAAGAAGTCGATTTTAATAAACGCAATGCTGCCGAGATTTCTGATCTAAACACACACACAAATATTCAAAGCAAAGTAACCACCAAATAGTATCTGAAGTTTTTTTTTTTATATTTTTATAAGTACACTATAATCATATTAATTGTTGTGTAGGAGAATTTTTCTAAAGACTGCCAGATTTATTTTTCCCAAAGTAAAAAAAAGAATACTAAAAGTATTGGATGTTTTTTAGATTTGTATTTTTCCCGTATGCTGGAGCATCCTGATGGGAGATTTGAGACTTTTTTCCAGTGCCTTCCTCCTCAGTGATTCTACACTCCACAGCTGCACGCGCGTGTTAGCTTGTTAGCGTGTTCGTAATTTGAGCTTGAGCTCAGAATGTTTATATGTCTTGTCGTGACCAGATCTTATGAATGTAGCTTAAAGGCCAAGTTTGCATCACCTGATCGTCCAAAGACATTTCAGATCTTTCAGAAATGTTCAGTTTTTCCATTCTTTGCTAAGGATTATGTTTGTGGTGTGTTAGGAGTACGGGAGCCTGTAAGTGCAACACAAAACAAAAACCCACTGCACTAACTCAGAATGGAAAGGGCTGTACTGTATATTTATTGAACATCACCCACTTGTCGACTGTCAGACGGCATTGTTAAATTTCGGATCACAAGGGGCTGTTCTCATACAGCAGCTCCAAGAGTTGTGCAGGTTTAAATTTACAGCTTGTTCATGTGGATGAGGAATATTTTCCTGTACCAGCGCAGCCCTTAAGTGTGTTTCTCTTTAAGCGTATCGGAATGAACATGAACATAATTACACCAATTGAAAGATTTATTCCAGTGGAAATCCAGCACTGAGTAAAAGAGCATGTGATGTTCTGTAAGGGTCGCCTCCTTTCTGTTTTGTGTTTCCGTCTGCTGTTTCTTGTTTTTTTTTCTTTATCTTTTATGGTTTTGGTTTTCTTAACATGTTCTGCATTACGGACTACCGTAACTGAGCGATTAAACTATTTTCCATGTTGTTACAATCGTCAGTACTTCAACCATGGATGAACTTAAGGTTCACACTTAAAGATATCTCTGTATTAATTTTAATTCCTGAAACAATATATGAACTCAGTTTTATATATGGAACCAAATATCACGGAAATAATATGACCAAGTATCAGGATGTGATGTTTTGGGTAGTATTGCTCAATTAGCATACATAATCGGATAGTGTTATTTTGCCTCAGGAAGGGCATCCGGTGTAAAACCTGTGCCAAGTTGTATGTGGATCGGTGTGGCGACTCCTCAACGGGAGCAGCCGAAAGACTAACAACAGCAACTCAACCAGAATGTATAATACAATAAAATGCTTTCCAGTTGTGTGTTCTGATTGGCTGAGAGAACTGCACCACTCTCCTGTCCTTTTCATATATTAGTGTGTGTGAGGTAGAATATTTTATACAGCTCACCCCACAGCATTAGTACAATAACATGAGTATAAAAATAAAATGTTTATTTAATGATTCTAAAGAAATGAAGCACTTTATTACATCATTATAAAATCTCAAAACTGTCTATCCCGGAAAATTGAGTGTCATGTCGATCTTGCATAAATCTAGTGCTGATGCTCTGAATCTGGTTAGATTCAAACTGAACGCCACATACTGTACATAGCCGGAGCAATATAGCTGCCACCTTTAACACCTGACATGGAAGTGACTGTACCGTTAAACATTACACCAATTTTACTATGTGATAAATACTGTTTATTTTTTCTTTGTAAAATATTAACTGAAATGTATCTATTTAATTACAAGCTTACTGATAATTAAAAAAAATTATTCAATCTGTTTAAGTTGCCAATCAAACATAATTTTCTGTGTGTTAACTGTGAAGGTATTAATTGTTTATTTTAATTTTTTATGTTTTATGTGAATCAGAACCTAATATAAGTAATTATTTTCCCTTGTCAATGTTTATCTGTTTGCTTGTTAATTAATGATTATAATATGAATGACTCAAGGGGCAAAGTTTGAATTAAACATTTTTTATTCTGTATTTCACTGGCTGTTTTAATGAGTCTATCATTAATTTAGATTTAGAAATAAAAATGTATTTTAAATATTAAAATATTTAATGACATTTAGATTTCTCACTCAGTCACTCACTCATCTTCTATACCACTTAATCCTGCATTCAGGGTCATGGAGCCTATCCCAGGAGACTTGAGACACAAGGCACAGGGACAGGGTGCCAATCCATCACATTTTTGGAATGACAATTAACCTAGCCTACATGTCTTTGGACTGTGGGAGGAGTAACCGGAGGAACCCCACCAAGTACAGGGAGAACATGCAAACTCCATGCACACAGAGACGGGAATTGAACCCGGGCCCTGGAGGTGTAAGGCGACAGTGATAACCACTACACTACCGTGCCACCATTTAGATTTCTTTCTATCTATCTATATGATTCAAACATGTTTATGACCTAAACTGTTAAAATACAGTGTTGATGATGAATTTTAAATCAGGTTGATTTTAAAACCAAGTTGTTTGGTACAATAGGCTAGAACAGAATTTCCATTTTTTAGCTTTTCGAGATCAAATTCCTTGTGTATAATTCTCTCAACCAGTCCTTTAGTTGTTTTTGTCAAAATTTTATATCCTTTAAAACTTACTCTGTAACAATTTGAATTTGATGAAGTGATATTTATGTACAGTAACTAGCATGTTGTATTTGAATTTGGTAGATATATAAATAACTAAGCCAGAAGAAAAAATATAACAAATAAAATATAAAAGTATACTTTAATTATTTATGTAGTTACATATTTATACAGAATTATCATTTTAAATCTTTATATATAACAATTTACGTGTAAATTATGGCATTTTATATTATATATATATATATTTACACACACCATGATTTACAGTAAAATATATATATATAGGCGGCATGGTGGTGCAGTGGTGAGCACTGTCGCCCTTGCACCGTCAGGGACCGGGTTCGATTCCCGTCTCTGTGTGCATGGAGTTTGCATGTTCTCCCCGTGCTTGGTGGGTTTCCTCCGGGTACTCTGGTTTCCTCCCACAGTCCTGTAGGTTAGGTTAATTGGCGTTCCCAAATTGCCTGTAATGTGTGAATGAGTGAGTGAGTGAGTGAGTGTATGTGTGTGTGTGTCTGTGCCCTGCGATGGATTGGCACCTGTACCCTGCTCCAGGCCCCCGTTACCCTGAATACAGGATTAAGCGGTATAGATGATGAGTGAATGAGTGAATATTATTATATTGATAGTTATATTATATACTTTACTCATAGTAATTACGTTTTTATATTATAGTTAGAGGTTATTATATATATTATATATTTATATATGCCAGTAGGGTCATAAACTTTTTCTGTTATTGATTCTACTGACATTTATTAGATAGATAGATAGACAGATAGATAGATAGATAGAAATGGTACATACACTATATTGCCAAACGTATTTGCTCGCCTGCCTTCACATGCATATAAACTTGAGTAACATCCAATCCTCAATCCATAGTGTCTATTATGATGTTAACCCACCCTTTAACTCCACAAGGTTTAGGTGTATTGTTTATGGGAATTTTTGTCCATTCTTCCAGAAGCGCATTGCTGAGACATCATTTCAACATCAGACACTGATGTTGGACGAGAACGCCTGTCTCACGGGAAAGTTGGGAACATGAAATTATCCAAAATGTTCAGAAGCATTAAGAGTTCCTTTTACTGGAAGTAAGGGGCCAAGCCCAATTCCAGATAAACAACCCCACACCAGTTCCAACATGACTGCGCACCAGTATGCGCCCCCTGGTGGATGTGATTTTTAAGTAATTATTGTGGATGTAAAATGTACCTAAATTTAGTTTGTAGCTCATAAGATTATAAGTAATCTTGATTAAATTAAAATTACACTTCATTTAGTTTATCAAAGTGTGACATATAAACATTATTTTAATACCCAAGCAAAATTTTTATATTTTTCATAAACAATTTAATAGAATTTTAGAAGGTTTAAAAAAAAGTTTTTATTTCTAATAATTTCATGTGTATTATAATAATTCTCTAACACGTGTTCAGCAAAGATTGGTCACGTGCTGCTTATGGGCGGGGTTTAGATTTAATCTGGATCCTAATGTATGATGGAGTAATTTAATGCAGTAAGGTCCTTTGACCACTAGTGGGAACACTATAATTGAATACCTCAGGCTCGGAAAATCTTCAGCTTTACTGAATATGTTAAAATCTTTTTAATTTCTCTACAGTTTAGATAATTATTAAAACATTAAACAAATTATATAAACATTGCCGTTTAACATTATATAACTTCTTGTTAACTGTCTTTTGTCTGCTCCCGTCAAGGGGTTGCCACAGCCCCTTACAAAAAGTAACTGCAGTTTCTGGGGAAAAACTGCAGTTTTACTGCAGTTGGAGTGCAGTACAGTGCAGTTAGAATGCAGTACAGTGCAGTTAGAATGCAGTACAGTGCAGTTGTATTGAAATATGATTCTGTAACGTTGTCCATTGTAAAATAATAATAATAATAATAACTTCAGCTCCTGCAGCTTCTGGGATAAAAACTGCAGTTATACTGCAGTTTTGTAAAGTACAATGAAATACTATTTATTCTGTACTATTTCAGTTAAATACAGTTGGAATGTAGTTGCATTAAAATATTATTCTGTAACTTTGTAGTTATTGAACAGTTAATCCTACACTGAATCCTGCAGTCCTTAACTAGGTTATTCTATTATTATTATTATTATTATTATAGTTTGGTTCAAGAAATATAGGATCCTACTAAATTCATCCAGTGAAGTGATGTATGTCTCAGTTGTAGTTTTTTATTCTGACTTCTGAATGCCAGGGTCATCTTATTTTCAGGCACATGCAAACAGAAACCAGTTGGGAGCAGGTAGAAGCAAATAGCGCGTGTGCAAGGAAAACAATAACGTCTTCCTCTCATACTCTTCCATTGTAAAACTGAGACGTGCTTAAATATGCACCACTGTACGATTTGTCCTCACCAGCCAATAAGACTACAAGATCACATCTAATCCTCAGACAGAGTTTGAACTATAGAGCGCGCGACGCTGTCCCGTAGCGCGCGCATGCGCGGTACGGTTCTCGTTCCTTTAGAGATGCGCGCGCTGACCGAAACGACAGCTCATAAACGCCGAGAAAGAGACACTAACGGTTTGTGTATGTCGTTATTGAGAAACTCAGACAGGATGGAGTACTATAACTATCTTATAGACTTTATTATTGATAAAACGGTACACATTCGCGACATATCAGAATTAAATCAAGATGACAATTTCAAAGTTCAGCCAAGAAAACTTGCCGAGTTGGAAGAATCTAGAAAGGGGGCGTGTCGTCTTGTGGAGGTGGAACACAGCCGAACCTGAGCGATGGCCCTGT
This sequence comes from Clarias magur, assembly GCA_013621035.1. Classification (NCBI taxonomy): domain Eukaryota; kingdom Metazoa; phylum Chordata; class Actinopteri; order Siluriformes; family Clariidae; genus Clarias; species Clarias magur. The sequence continues at coordinate 2,596,345 of QNUK01000061.1, read as the reverse complement.
CACATCATTCAGTTAAGTGGTGAGTGTAACCTTAAGTGACTTTTATTATTTTACAATATATAAAGTTATTTAACTAGTTATTGTATTCTATCACTATGCGGTATTAATGGCATTGTCCTAGATGTGTGCGTGTTTTCTAATGTTAACCGCTATACTGTTAGCATGCTAGCTAGGTTAACCTGAGGTAGCCCACTGCTAGCATTGGATTCAGTTGTAAATGTATAGCTCAGTTTAACTATAGACCATATAAGTGCAAGTTGATTTCTTAATGTTTAACACTACACAATGTGAGTAAAAAATTATTCGGCTGTAAATGTTCTGTGTTTGTTTCTGTAGTCGTCCATCAGCCCTTACACGAGAGAGAAGATCGAGACTCAGAGCAGACTCTGGGAAAGGGGAAGAGGGAGAAGGCCAAGAGGTCAGCATTAGACCCTGTGCAGACTTCACTCCTGGTAGGAAACATAGTTTTTCTCATCCCTTTATTTTCCTTTACTAAAAACAAATTTTAAGTTTGTGACCTTTTTTTTAATCATTCAGATTTGGCTGGGTGAGTAATAAGATTTGTCTTCATGTTTCAGAAAGACGTCAAGAGGTGGACATCACTCTGTGGAACAAAGGTGTGGTTGGATTTTACCTGATAAAATATTACAGGATTATCTAAAATCTCACACAGTCTACCAACGGTCCACTTTCTTTTTATGAATCCAATGTTGCTCATTCGGACAACAAAACACTTCTCTGAGTTTTCTTCTTAATAAGCATTTGCTTTATTTTTTGTCTTTTGTTAATAGAATCTGCAAAGCCTCAAACTCCGCACATGGCACTAAGAGGACCCTCCCAGCCCAAAAAACAGCAGCTGTTAGAGGTGAGTAAATTGAGTTAATATTTTAATAATATTTGGTCATTCCATATATAATCAACCAGAGTGATTATAAGTCTGAATCTCTAAACCAATGCCAGAGTCATCACATTCACATTACATTCTGAAATCTTAATTAATTAACAGGGTTGCTATCAAAAACAGCAAATAGTTTAGGAATTAGCAAACAGCAAACTATTTAGCAATAGTTTAGGACATAATGACAGAAATAGACCGTTTCTCAGTAAAACATGTAATGTTGAGTATATATGGAATAATTTCATTTTAATTATTCAAATGTGTTTTTTTTACACACCTCGTAATGAATATTTGTCTTGCTGTTTGCTTTTCAAGAATGCCTTTAAAGTGAAGGTAGGGAAGGTGAAACTGTTTATTCAAACAAAGTTGAACAATGAAGGGGCGTCAAACCTCTCCAGGGTTCCAGCTACACACCTCAAGCCTTGTAATATATTCACATACTTGATCAGCTATACACTGATTGACAGCAGTGTCTCCTAGCAGCAGCACTGTTGACCAGTAATATTGCTAAGTGATAAAGTGCTTTCATGGTCTGTTTTTGGTTGTTTTTAATGTTTTACGTGTATTGCTTTATTGATTTTTTTAAATTAAATAATAAAATGAATATTAAAAATTAAAAATAATAAAATAATTTTGTTGTAATGTAGTTGTATTACACTACATCACACATTTAGATTATAGAAATACTGTAAGTAATTTTTCAGCTTTATTCAAATTGCATATACCCGTACATTTTATTTGCAGTACAACTACTATTTTAACTGCAGTAGCTGTTTAATATTAACTGCAGTATCGCGGTATTACTGCATTATATTGCAGGATTATTGCAGTATTACTGCAGTACTATTGCAGTCGTTATTGCAGTATTACTGCAGTATTACTGTAGTACTATTGCAGTAGTTATTGCAGTATTACTGCAGTATTAAGAAAAAATGCAGTAAATTCGTGTCCAAATTACTGCGTTTCCTGCATATGTACTGCATATGTAGAAAACTGCAGTTTTGACACTTGAAAACTGTAGTTATTTTTTGTAAGGCTCGGACCATCCGATCTGCCCACATTCCTTTCTTCACTTCTGATAGGATGGTTGTGTTTCTAAAATCACTAGCATTCAAATAATTTGTTTATCAGCTAAATCTATACTTAACATTCTTAACAGTCTTCAATTCTTTTGGTGACGCTCTATTTATGAACAACATTTCTGAACCACTAGATGGCAGTATTTCAGCATATTTTTGTCCTGACACTGCGCATAAGCATCAGAGAGAATAAAATGACAGGAAACTAAACAAAAAAAAAAAAAAAAGAAGTGCAAAGGCTGATAAAAATCTAAGTTTGCATCTTTCTTGGCCACAATGTAGTAATAAAATAAATAGGTATATTTTTCAGAAATAGTAAGGAAAAAATTATGAAGTTATAAAACATTCACAATAAAAAAAAATCAAACAATGTAGGAATCAGCCTCACCGCTCTTGGTACAGTTTTTCGCAATTTTTCTAATAAACAAAATACCCACCCAAATATCTTTAAATTTTTGGCGAGAATTCTTGAAGTAACATCAGCACTCAAGTATCCTGTAGTACGGATTCCAGAACCTTTGCATTGAGGAAGAACAATCACAGGTGATTCACAGGTGATTCTTCGCTGTCACACACTAGGTGGACACCTCAGAAGTTGTGCACTTGAGGGCGCACTTTCACTTCAAACCTCTCTTACTGGCGCTGATATTAGAGTCACTCATCAGTCATCACACAGCCCCATTCAGACATCATCAGCATTCCATAATACTCACGCTGGTTAAGTGCTGTTTGGATTTATGGGTCAAAGGTCACGGCTAGGGTTAATCTGACCCTATAGAGCCCAATCTGAGTGTTCATTGTTCCTGGATTGCGTTTAAAGTCACCGGTTATTAAACACTAATCCAAATAACATTTTAATGATTATATGAGGTTTTATGAGATTATATCAGAAATGTACCATGTACCTATGCACTTAGACAGTAAATTCAAAATTCAAAAATCATTTCCAGCTTTAAACACTTAAAAGCACTGAACTAAGCAAACAAACACTAAAACAAAAACATAAAATGTTGTCAAAAAATTTGTGAAGTCATGTAACAGCTGTAATTAGCTTTTTTTGTTGTTTAGTCTGACTTTATAGATTTGCTTTTATACATATAAAAGGGTAAAAAAAATTGTCAGTAAAAAGTTATTAAATTGTAAAGTAACTTGTCATACATACCTTACAGCACAGTGAAATTCTTCTCTAGGTACAAATACAAGTTCAGAGTCCACTACAATATGGCACCCCCTGGAGCAGATAGGGTTAAGGGCCTCACTCAAGGACCCAACAGTGAGAATTTTTTGGAACTGGGGCTTGAACCCCCAACCTTCTGATTATTAACTCAGAGCCTTAACACACCGAGCTACCACTGCCCCATTAAATAGCACAATATATATTATATTGATCATTAGTGAGGCCTTAAAGTCAAATTATAATTGTGCTGAAAAGAAGTTTAAAAAAATCTGTTCGCTCAGCACAATCCGATCTCACTGATGACCTTTTAAGTGTTTCTTTGGAATGAAAGCAGAGAGGGTTTAGTCCGAGCCGAATCTGGAACTCGACCAGCTCCGAGGGGAAATGCCGTCTTTACTTTCACTGATTAAAGAAAGAAAAGAAATCCTGAACTGAACTGACGCCTGTTAGTTGGGTAAGAATTTAAAAAAATAAGCCTTTTTTTATCATTTCCAATCATCTGTGTTGGGTTTTTCACTGAAGGCTAATGTAGTCGAATCACTTTCCTCCTCAGCGCATACAGATTACTTGGTATCACTGAGAAGGTAACGCTAAGGTAAGGAGGCATGGCCTAAAGAGCAAATTGTTAACACTGGACATTAGAGGTGATTCAGTTCAGAATATAGTTCATATATTTGATTTGCATATTTTAATATTGGAACATGTTTTATTATGAACACAGTCTATCCAGTGCTAAACTGGAGGCATTAGTTACATTAGCCTCAAAGCTTCAGTACAACCTAAAGAAGTGAACTAAAAAAGTCCTGTATAATCAATTACACCTGGGTAGATTGTGGAAATTTATGTTTTGGTTAAAATGTTGCTTTAATGACTTCCTCATTAAAATACATAAAACAGTATTTTCACATGTTAATTCTCTATACAATGTGAACCAATCGCTGATCAACATTGTTTCCTATGTGCAATTGCTGATCACGGCTGATCATTGTTCCCTATGACCAATCATAATCAATGTTGTTACATAGGACCCATCACTGATCACCATTATTTGCTGTAACCAATCAACCAAAGTAAGTTTTTCTTAATGCAACTTTTACTTTGTTCATTTCGAATTAGGTTTGTAAAAAGGGAAGGAACACAGATTACTGTACTAACTCAATGAATATGCAAACTTGCCCATGACTAACTGCTGTCTTTTAGTTATATTTTGATGTACTGAGCACTTTACCCTGAAAAGATTAAGCAACACTGATTGTCTTTGAATCTCCTACGATTTCTTTCTGACGGAATGATTTTAAAAAAGAAATTAAAAGTTTCCCCCACCGTTTCCCCACAGTAGTCCTCACTGAGCAGAGAACCTGACAGATTCAGGGGATAATTGAATATACAATATGGACACAAAAAAACAAAACAAAACAAAAAATTTGATTAATTTACTGAATTATGCAGATATGCTGCATTTTACCAACACATGAGCACTTTTTAATTGGGTCTGGGTCAGCTAGTCGTTATTTAGGGCACTGAGGTAATTCAGATAGCCATTAGCCCGGGTGCTAGCGTAGCATTAATTTATCAGGCTACAGCAAAGACAAAAATATTTGTTAAAGTATATCTAATACATATCCAAACACTTGTTACAGAAGTTTCAGAAGTAGAATGACAGACCAGAAATAAAAGAAAATAAATAAATAACACTAAAAAACATTTTTAACCAGCAGGTTTCTTACCTCAGCCATCTTCTTTTTGCACTAACAAGGAAGAAATTGATCTGATGTGTTGTTTGATAGTGGTTAAATTCTTTGACAGGGCACACACACACATACACTCACATGCTCATTCACACTCTATGGGCAATTTGCAAACGCCAATTATCCTAACCTGCAGGTTATTGGTCAGTGAAAGGAAACTGGAGTACCCGGAGGAAACCCACCACGCACAGGGAGAACATAAAACATTTCACACACACACACACAGACCTGAGATGGGAATCGAATCGGATCCTGGAGGTACCATGGCGACAGTGGTAATCACTAAGCCCCTCAAATAACAATGATCTCTGTGGAAAGTAATGATTTATACCTGGCCATTGCTTATGAAATTGACGTTTTCCTTTATTCGTTGTATTTCTTTATTAAATAAATGATTTATCTGTAAAAATAATTGAAGAAGTAAATATGTAAATGATAAATAATAATAATGAATAAATAAATCATATGAAGATATATTAAATGAATCCTGTGTAAAAATCATATATTGAGCAGCATAAGCACTACATGTAAAACTTTTGAAATCATACAGTATATGTGAGGTGTCTAATTTTACACATGATTAATGTAATTTATGATATTTACACATTCACATTACACCTTCTGTACTAGGGGAGCATAGAATCTTTTTCTGATTTCAAACATATATTACATAAATCCTGTGCTGGGTACAAACATACGTTTTTTGACAAATATAAAAATGCTATTAGTTGGTCTACAGTACATATGGCCACAACATTCACGTTTCTATCTGGCACCGATTTTTAAAATTTGATTGTTCATAATCTGGTAAGGGTCAGGTGAATGGTGAATGTGTAGATCTCATAAAGTTATATAGATTTACTATACTGCACAAACACCCACATACAATCACCCACACACACACACACACACACACACACACACACACACACACACACACACACACACACACACACACACACACACACACACACACACACACATACACACACACACACACACACACACACACACACATAGGAGAAGCCTAAGAAAAGTTCAATTCATTCCTCTCCATCATCTCTTTCTCGCCTGCAGGTAAAGGTAACGGCATCCGGATGGCCTTAACTAAATATTCAGATTATCCTGCCACTCATCATCACCCCATCAATCACCACCGTGTGTGCGTGTGTGTGTGGGTGTGTGTGTCTTCTGAGTCTAGGCCAAACAGCTCAAGCACAGGAAGCATTAGTAAAAGTCGGCATGCTGCTGTAAAGAGCAGGAGGAAATTACAGATACTCCGAGGGAAACTTTCAATCCGGAAAAGAAAAGAAATAAAACAAAAGTTAGAGGACAAAGGTGAAATGTCAAAGGTCAAAATTGAGCTGTGACTGACTTTGGAAGAACAAGTGAGCTGATATGAGAAAGGAATCTACAATAAATTGATCAATAATTATGTTCTGTTAGATAATGAAGAAAATGAACAATGAAAGTGAGGAAAGGCAGAGACGGCCAGAAAGAGAACACAGAAAGAGAAGTAGATAGAGAGACAGAAACAGACAGAGAGGAAGATAAAGAGAGACATACACAGAGAGAAAGATAGATAGAGAGCACTAATTACATGACTAATTAAACATACACACAAACAGATAATCTGATGAACACTAACTAGGTTAAAGACCAATGCAACAAAATCGCATACCATTACACAGTGTACAATTTAAGATCAGCAAAAAGGTACGAAAACAGAAAACTAAATGAAAGAATAAAGAAATATTATTCAGTGAAAGTGACATATAATAATTACATTAACCAGTAAAATCATGGCTCCCTCCCCAACATTAAGCTCAAAGTTAGCAAAAAATTTTATTGTTTAATTTTATAAATTCAATTGTTTTATTCAAAAACATGAAGGCAGAAATCACAACCTAATGTTTTTTTTTGTTGGAATAATGTGTGTATGTGAGTAGGACAATGTCGGCGGTGCACTCAGGCCTGCGCACAATGTGTACAGCGTTTTAGTCTGAAACAGCGGCATGTGTTTGAGTACGAAGCCGAGCGTAAAGCGATAGTGTAAAGCCGGGTCTTGTCTGCGTGCGCCAGCTCACTCTGCTCTCGCTCTGATTTTACAAAGAGCGGCTTTAACTGCAACTCAACTCACGATTTCCTCCAGAGCCACAACCACCCCCCAGTCTCTCTCTCTCTCTCTCTCTCTTTCTCTCTCTCTCTCTCTCTCACACACACACACACATTAAAGAGTGCAGGAATTCAGATAAGCGTGGCATTAAACTCCATTTCACATCCACACACACACACACACACACACACACACACACACACACACACACACATACAGACGGGTGGCTAATCTCCCTTAAGCACACAATAATAGTGTATTTATGTGCGGGCGTGGGGGCGAGAGCAGTACGAGTTACACACAGTGGTACAGTATGAGTTACACACAGACGCTAATCCTGTGGGAGAGGAAGACATGTGGAGCGACAGAGAGAGAGAGAGAGAGAGAGAGAGAGAGAGAGATGGACGAATGTGAACAGTGGACAGGTGATGTGACAATGAGAGTCAAACATAGAAAAAGACAGACAGGCAGCGAGGAAGAGAGAGATGGAAAAAACAGTAAAATACAGATAAAAATACAGAGAGACAGAGACAGTACCATTTGTGCAGAATCCACATACTATTTATATAAATCAATAAAAAATTACTTATTTATGAATTAAAATGAAGTATTTTGTTTGTGTATTCTGAGTATAGTGTGTTCTGATTGGCTGAGAGCAGTACAATGTGTTCTGATTGGCTGAGAGAAGTACAATGTGTTCTGATTGGCTGAGAGAAGTACAATGTGTTCTGATTGGCTAAGAGAAGTACAATGTGTTCTGATTGGCTGAGAGAAGTACAATGTGTTCTGATTGGCTGAGATCAGTATAGATGACAACACACCAAGCTGCTGTTCCTCTCAGAGGTCCTAGGTGTCACTGTGGTTACAGATATAAGCACCTCACATTAAGTTCACTGCATTCCTTAACATTTTCCTGACAACGTTTAGTCACATGACTTATATCAATTTGATTATTGGAGTTTTTAATGTACACACAAATCTTTGTCTGTTATTTTGAAGAATAAGAATGATTATGATGCTATAGTAGGAGATGTAGAATCACTGCATTAGATAAAGTAAAAACATTATTATAGATCTACTTATATAAAACTTAATCTTTTATTATGTTAATATTGGATAATTAATAGATTATTGATTAGATGGATTATTAATAGGCTTTATCTAAAAACAAGGAAGAATGTTATCAGAGTCAAATGATTATGATCAACAACTAACACATCAACTATGGGAAGAAATTAACCCAGCATGTGTGTTTGTGTGTGTGTGTGTGTGTGTGTGTGTGTGTGTGTGTGTGTGTGTGTGTGGTATTGTTATGCCTATTTCCTTGAAAGTTTATTATCAACCACTTTAATCTGATCCAAGGCAACGTTTGTGGGATCCCTCAATCCACCTTTTCATCCCTCCATCGCTCGCTATTCAAATCCATGCGGGCACTGGTCAGTCATTAATAATAGAGGGATGGTATGGAAATCACACACACACACACACACACACACACACACACACACACACACACACACACACACACACGCTCGTCTGTGTGCGTGTGTGTGTGTGCGGGGGAAATAAAATGGGGTTTAATGCCACTCTTATCACAAATACACTGATGTTTTCCAGATTACAGACAGGTCCAGGAATGATAGCACATATAAAGGCTCAAGAATATTTAGCCATGCGTTAGGTGTGTGTGTGTGTGTGTGTGTGTGTGTGTGTGTGTGTGTGTGTGTGTGTGTGTGTGTGAGGGATAAGAGCCACACTAAACCCCTGACATTTTTAGTTCACTGCACTCTGTTTCATCTCTTTTTGATTTTTTGCACAGCATGCTCTACAGAGGGAAGATTCTCAAATCCTCAAATCCACAATGAACCCTCAGAATGATGGCTCTAGAGCCTTCTACGTATTATGTGTGTATTCCCAGTGTAAATGTTTTAGAATTATTAGTGCAAATGTTCTAGAATTTCCAAGAATGTAATGGCTTTCCATTGTCATTAAGTCAGGAATCTAGAATGATCATTTTAAAGGTTCTAAAATCTTCAAAAAAGTTGCGTTGTCCTTGAATTCTTGATGTCAGTGTTCTGAAGTTAAAATTCTACCATAATATCGGTCTAGTCTTATTAGCGTGACTGGTCTAGAATCAGTTTTATGTACAGTATGTCTAGCATCCCTTATGCAAAGATTTATATGTGAAAGATATCTCACTTTTAATGATGTTCAATTCAAGAGGTATGTCTGATGGACTTCTAGAAGGATCAATGAACTAGAACTAGAATCATCCATATGAATGTTCTAGACTACTCCATGACCTAATATTCTAGGATCCTTAGTGTAAAGATTCTAGAATTTTTTTTAGGAAATGGCTTGAGTGCTTTGTTCTGGTAAGCTGGAATTCGCTGTCAATGTTCTAGAGCTATTAGTGACATTCTAGAATACTCAAAAAGATGATGGATACTCTACTGTACGTACAAGCCAAAAAGATGATGTGTGCATGTGTTTCCTGTGTCTAAGTGATAAAGTGTCTAAGTTCTGATAAAATTTACTGTTTAGCAATTCGCTGTTATGTGTTTTGGTAGGTAGCTCATGGTTCCTGTCTCCATTTGGTTTCTTTTGCGTCTTTTCTAGAATATTCTAGAACGTCCAGCAGAAAAGCACCATAGCATTCACACTTCATGTTTCATACACAATTTTGCTAATCATTTTTTTCTAAAGCTTTATTTATGTAAGCTCCCCCACCCAAGAGAAATGATTGACGTCATTAAAATTTAAATTGTAGTGTGAGTGGAAGTGTGATTCTGCAAGGTGAAGGACACGGTAAAGAGAGAACCGTGAAAAGGCAAAAGAGAGCAGAGGAATGTAAAGACGGGAATCAGACGCCGTAACAGTCCCAGGAGTATCGGTTACTTTACACTGCAAAAACACTTCAAAAGCTCTTTATTGAACCGATAATGAGGACGAATCAGCAGATTTTAAACGACTCAGACTCGGAGTTCGTTCTCCTCATTACGGTTCTGTCCACACGGTTCTTACGCCATATTATTGGCTCATGAAATACCGAGTCACTGAGCAGTGAGTAATCAGATCTGTTTAAATCCTGCACACAATTTAATCGCATTTTTAACTCTAATCTCATTGGCTACTGAGTATTCACCCTGACCTTTAACCTCAGCACTTGAGTCTTGACCTTTACTGATTGGGTGATGGCTCTGAGTTTTATCAGTTCACATGTCTGAAACCTGATTAGCCACACACACACACACACACACACACACACACTTGCACTTTCAGAAATATGTAAACCAAAAAAACAGTCATATGTCTAATCTGTCTCAGATTAATTAGTGTAAATGTTCTATAATATTCTATATAAATGCTATAGAACAATGTTCAGGAATATAAGATTATTATAAGATTAGCTAGAACCAAATGTACAACTAGAATCAGATCTGGCATAAAATTAGTATTAGAAAAAAAAAACCTATCAAACTAGACCTAAATCTAGAACTAGAAGCAAATGAAGAAGGCCAGACAGAAACAGTCAGAAGCCAGATTTAGAACTGGAGCTAGAACTAGAACAGAGTCTAGAATCCCTGAAATAGAACTAAAAGCAGAACTAGGAAGAAAAACAAAAGAATTAGAAAGCAGTAACCAGAACCAGTAAACAAGTAAAGAACAATCATATGGTCTGCGTTTCCTTAAGTTTCCTTATTGTGGTTTCATAATCCTCTGCATAAATGCTGTCTCTGATTTTTAAAAGAAAAAAATATAAGTGCTGTCTCTGATTTTTTTTTTTACAGTAATGTTATACTGTAGAATCCTCTGTATACATGCTATACTGTCTCTGGTAATGTTCTAAGGGTTTTCAGTAAAATCCTCAGTGCTAACATTCTAGAATTCTAAAGCTTCTAAAATTGTCTGTGGCACTGCTCTAGAATACTCTGTGTGTATGTTCTAGAAACATCTGTTTGTGCCTTGTTGTGCTGTGTACAGATATTCTTGAGTCCTGAGTGTGAATGCTGTTTAAAAAAAATAAATTAATTGGGAATGAGTGTGAATGTTCTAGAATCATCTGTGTCAACGATGTTCAATGCTCCTCATGAATGTTCTCGAATTCTTCATGGTAACATTCTAGGATTCTCTGTGTGAACATTCTGAGGTCAACACATTCCCATCCTCACTCACACAGGTGCTTAAACTGCAAACATGAGAGAGCAAGAAAGAGAGCAAGAAAGAGGGCGAGCGAGCGAGCGAGAGAGAGAGAGAGAGTGTGTGTGTGTGTGTGTGTGTCCCACTGGACCATGTTCTACAGCGGCTGTTTGTTTCCTGCAGTCAAAAATGCCTTTGAGATTCAACCTACTGAAACATGGCCCTTAGCCCGGAAACCTTAACTGCTCTAGACACACACACACGTTTGGCTGTGTATGTGTGTGTATATGTGTGTGTGTACAGTTTGACCCGGGTCGTTTTAATGACATGGCTTAATCAGACATGGTAACTGCTGGCCGTTTATTTTTTATTTTATTAAAATTTTTGTCTGAAGTGTGAGACTTACTGTTCACTTATAATAAAATAAATAGAAATAATTTATTTAAGAAATCCAGGAAAAATGCTTGATAGAAAATACTTAATGAAATAAGAATATCATGATACAACAGTACAGTTGTGAATATTTATATATTTTGGATATTTATATTTTAAATATTCTATTTATATACAGTATTAATGAAGTATTTTCATTCATTTCATAAATGATTTAATTTATTTAAAAATAAACAAAAAAACACATTAACCAGAAAAACATAATAATATACAATTATTAAATTATTTTCAATATTTGTTAATAATAAATGTATAAATGATTATGTAAATATTATATAACATAACTACCAATACATGAGGTTTAAAAAATTTAATATTTAATTAACTAACGTAAAATGCATATAAAATGCATAATAAAGTATTTAAAAAATCTCATTACTATGATAAATAATAACAAAATTATAAATATTTTTTTTTCCCGATATAGTACGTGTATAATAAAATGAATGTGTCTTAAGTTTGATTTTTATGGTGCTTGACAATTCCAATCAATGTCGCAAAGCAGCTTTACAGAATTAAGTTTATATTAAATTCATATAATAGTTATAATAACTAAATAAAATACAAGTTTGAGAAAATGTAACAAATGATACACAATTGTTCTAATATAAAATGTACTTATATGAGAAAAAAAAATGCTATTTGTGTACTTTTTGTAAATTTTATGCAAATTTATAAAGTAAAAAAAAAACATTTAATTAACTGATTTCACACACTCATGAAACATTCCATAAAAAAAGAAGTGGATCTGAATTAAATGTGGCTGGAATAAAAGTGTAAACTTGAAGGAGATGTAGAAGGTCAGCGCGGGAAAAATAATCCGTAACATCGCTTTTTAACAGAAAACAAATTGCTCTTCACTTTTGGAGCACTGATAGCGAGTCATTTGTGTCGTCGTTCCTTTGTTAGGATCAGGTTCAGGGGTTCTTTTTACTTAAATTCCCTCCTCCTCTGTCTCTCCCTCCATCTTTTCCTCCGTCTCTCCCTCCACAGTTTAAATAATTCAGCTTTTTCTGGCTACATTCGTAGAGATTAGAGGCGGAAGGAGGCTGATGAATGGTGCCGTTGTTCGAGATCGCAGAGTGTAACGGAGAAACAGAGACGCTCTCAAAGCCTACACACACACACACACACACACACACACACACACCTGTCCACGTAGACATGTGCACTCGGTTTCATTAACAATAAACCTTAACCCTGGTGTAGTGTATGCTACTTAGTGACGTTCTGTACCACCAGGTCTTGCTGATTCTCTTTATAGTTTATTTTAGAGTAACAATGAAGGTATAAATGTAAAAGATATGTAAATAAACATTTGTAACCTTAAAATCTGGGAATTAAATGTGGAAGGTGGTAAAATCATCTTTAATTTATAATAAAAAAAGTTTGAACTTTAACTAAGATCGGAAATGTTTTTCTAAACTAAAATTAGAGACTTGTTTGTGTTTCATTGCACATATGCCTACATGTCTAACAACTCACACAGTTTGTATGGAAAAATTATAGAGGGAAGGTTGGGGCACAGTTAGAGGCAGGGTTATCGTTAGCATTTAGGTTCTTACAAAAAGAGATCAGGCTCTAAGTCTTAATATTATTAATGCAGTCCTATTGGTTCTCAGTGTCTCATTATGAAAATTTTTATTTCAGGATGCAAATATAAAAATGAAATCAAATTGAAAAGGTTTCTGAATGTTTAAAAATCTGTATGGGTGGAGTCTTCCTTGAGTCATAGTTAGAAATTTGCTCACAGTGCACACTAATTTAGTTATTTAAATAAATTTTAACTTGGCGGGATGGTGGTATAGTGGTTAACATTGTCGTTTTGCACTCTCAGTGTCCATAGTTGATTCCCAGCTAGTTTCCATTCCCGCCTCTGGGTGCATGGAGTTTGCATGTTCTCCTCGTGCTTGGTGGTTTTCCTCCGGGTACCCTGGTTTCCTCACACAGACTAAAAAAAAAAAATGTTTTGCAACATATCTTTCTAACAATGGTTCTACATAATGAATGCAGATGCTACCATAAATGTAGCATTAGTTAGCTTTTAGTTACTAAGCTAACACATTTTGCTAGTTTAGCTATTGAGTTATCCACAACCTTCTTAAAACATACATGAAATGTCAGAACAGACATCACAGTTACAGATTGTTCTGCAGGCATCGATTGCAGAATCTTTTTTATTTTTATTGTTGTGAATATGTATAAATATAAATATATATAGAAATAAATATTTATATTAAAATATATTTAAATAAAACAAACAAACAAACAAATTAATTATTTATAAAAGAAAAAATACATACAAAATGTTATGCATAATACAATATCAATTTATTATTACCTTAAATTTTATTATAACTGCAATGATTAGTAAATTGTATACTATTCTGCAGCCAATTGCACAAATGATTGAAATAAGATTTTTAATATATAAACATGAATAAATATAAAAAGTGTGTAAAATCAAAAGATGTCACCTAACAAATTTTTTTAAATTAATTTAATTATATTAACATTTTACATTAAAAATATATTATTTTAACATTGTGACTGTGTGATGTTCACATTTATATTAATCTGAATATAAAATAAAATTTACGGTAAATTATTGTGAACATCATGTTTTTTCCACAAGCACATAAATCGCCATGTTGTAAATACTTTGATTGTTCCATGTTTGGTAAATGGCTACTTTCGACTCGAACAACACAGGTTAAAACGTTTCGTCTATTTCTCTCTCTCTCTCTCCTTTTCCTCAAGAGCTTTTTAACACAGACCCCCGTAAACCTGAGAGAGCAGAACCGCACCTGTTTCTCTATACAGGTAATTGTAAGAACGTCAGAGGGGGGTGACCTTGGGGGTAATGGATTCAAAACACACACACACACACACACACACACACACACACACACACACACACACACACACACACACACACACACACACACACTCATCTCAATGTGCGACTGAAGAGGTCTGCTTTGTTGGCTGCACCTGCTGTGGGGTGATCCGTCTCCCCCAGTTCATATGGGGGTCACGAGAGCTTAATGATGTGCGCGCGCACACACACCCACACACACACCCACACACACACCCACACACACACACACACACACACACACACACACACACACACACACACACACACACACACACACACACACACACACACACGCAGCCTCCATACAGTTGGTTTTCTTCTTTGGTTCTCTCTCAATTGGCAGAAATTGAACAAATAATTGATGTTCAGGTATAGTATAATGACTGAGAGCTGAACAGAATAAAAGATTAATAATATAAAAGTCTATCTGATTAGAATAAAACATTTTATTTCTGATTAATTAATCGAGTGAGTTTGCTTTAGTTATATGTGTATTAAGTATGCAATAGATCCCTTTTGTTTATTATAACAGCAAGTGCTTAATTCCTCTTGTATAATAGATATAGAGGGCACAGTGGTTTAGGGTTGTGGGTTCAATTCCCTCCTAAGATCTGTGTGTGTGGAGCATGTTCTCCCTGTGCTTGGTGGGTTTGCTCCAGGTACTTCGGTTTCCTCCCACAGTCCAAAGACATGCAGATTAGGCTAACTGGTGTTTTCAAATGGCCCGTAGTACAGTATGTGAATGTGTGTGTGTGTGTGTGTGTGTGTGTGTGTGTGTGTGTGTGTGTGTGTGTGCATGTGCGCATATGTGCCCTGTGATGGATTGGCACATCATCCAGGTTGTACCCCACCCCTGGTTTCCCATGACACTTTACAGGATAAGCACTGTACAGAATGAATGAATATCATTGTTATAATATAATTATAGTCATGCTCTAGTTTTTATCCATTTATTGCTACATTTTAAACTAAAAGAGTAAGTTCATGGTGTCCTCCTCTATCTTGAAGATGTGGGACAGCTAACAGTATCAGCATCATTCATTACATTCTGTTTTTTAATCTTAAGATCTATATCTGTTGCTATAAAAACAGTAAAGTATTACAGCAAGAACATCAATATACACCTGCACTACTGTCAGAGACACTGTTATAGAATTAATCAACACCTTCTTTGCTGACCAATCAAAGGCGCAGAAATCATCAGTGATGTGTTATATACAGCGCAATTTAACAATGATGAGAATGGCGTATTAATGTGTTATTACATATACATTAGATAATTACACCTACTGGATACAGGCTCATTAATGTTATTACACACAAACGGATTTTTAATGTTGTTATTATTCTACACTAGAGGTTACTTGCAGCTCTGCCTGTGTGCACCTGTGTGCTACCATGAGCTCCTCATGCTGCTCCAGTGTTTCTTCAGCCCTGCATTCTACCTGTAGTATGCACTGCCTGCGTGTACATTCGGTGAGGAATGACCGACCAAACAAACACCGGCGACGGGCCAAACAGAATATCTGTTTTATATTTATAGATAAGCCGGTATAAATGGATAATTTATACTGTGTGTGTTTGTGAGTGTATACATGCGCGCTTGTGTGTGATTTTATAATGATTTATTTACTGACTCTCTGCAGGATCGAGAGGATTTATCTTATTAAAATGCCGTTTATTGAGATGTACTTCAATTCATTTGCTTCATGAGCAATGGCAGATGAAAAAGAAAAGTGACCTCTCTCTCTCTCTCTCTTTGTCCCTCACATCTGCCTGACTATCCTTTTAGAAAATGATGAAATGATGGGAACCCCATCTGCGAGGGCGGAGAGGCGTGAAATGTTGAGTAATTACAGATAATAATAAAAAAACACGACCCAAATACGGTAATTGCATGATAAATGTCTATGTGTGTGTGTGTGTGTGTGTGTGTGTGTGTGTGTGGGTGTGTGTGTGTGTGAGAGAGAGAGAGAGAGAGAGAGAGAAATCTTACAACTACACATTATTTATGGAGGTATCAAAGGTCGAAGGTCTTGACAAGTGTGTATGTGGTCATTTGCAAAACACATTTATGACATCACCACTATTAAATGCACACACTACATATCCTACACACACACACACACACACACACACACACACACACACACACACACACACACACACACACACACACACACACACATACACACACACACATCCTATACAAACACACACACACACTACACACACATACAGTACTATACGCACACACACACATCCTACACACACACACACACACACACACACACACACACACACACACACACACACACACACACACACACACACACACACACATACACACACACTACACATCCTACACAAACGATGACTGGCCCAAGCACCGCCACCAAACCCGGCCAAGACTGACATCAGCAACGGGGGCTTAACATGCTCAAAAGGCACACAGGTTGTATGTTGTGCCCGGGCGGCGCCCCGCCAGCCTTGTGCACCAGAAAGACACGTCCAACCGTGACGATGCCTTAAACCTTTACAATATTTAATGACATCAGTGTCCGGGGCTTTTTAGAGGTCTTAGTGTGGTCAAAAAGCACACAGGTTGCACAGTACATCCAGGCAGCTCTGTCCTTTTGGAGGTCTTCACATGATTAAAAGGCACACAGGTTGTGAGGTGCGCCCAGGTGGGGATGGCACAGGTGCTTGGACCCACTTATCGTTGCATGCAACTATATTTATTATTATTGTTTGTCATTATTAAGGTAAGATAAAATACATTAAAACTTTATGCATCCTAAAGTGAAATTTCTTTTTATTTGCCTGTCATAGTGTTAGTTTGAATTGAGTGTTTTCGTGTTAATCAGCAGCGTACTGTAAATCTTACAGAAGATCTCACAGGGTGTTCAAACCAAACATTAGGGCTGTGGTCTAGACCAGTGCTATTTAGTGTGCGACCAGGACTAGCAGAGATCAAGCCTTAATGAGTTGATGACAAAAAACTCAAATACTTTCAATTAAGCAGTACCAGGTCCTGCGGCTGTACCGAATATCAGCAATGTGGTTGTAGAGAGAAAGATGCAGCCCAAACACTGAAGATATTACAGCTGTGCTGATATTCAGCACAACAGCACGACCTCAAGTGTGATATTGCTTTCAAAAACAATTCCATATTTTATCCACCTAACTCTACAGTTGACTGCTCTGAGGTAAATAAACATCAGTGTACCATACATTCTTGGATTTTATTCCAAACGCTAAGTCCTTTACTCACTACAGTGAGGACAAGAAAGAATTTGCAGGGAAAAAAAAAAAAAAATTCAGACCCATTAATATCCACTAAGGAATTTAAGGGCATCATAAACAATGTGCTGAACGATGCGGTGTTATAAGTCCAAACTTATGTTCAAACTTTTGACCATATTGCACACATATATTTTATATGTTCACAAATTAGTATGACTGCTAGCTTGGCCAGATCTCCCTTGTAAAAATTATTCTTGATCTCAATGGGACGTTATTTTAAAATAAAGGTAAATAATAATAATAATAATAATAATAATAATAATAATAATAATAATAATAATAATGAAACCCGAACATTTCCTAAAAGACGCATGTAGTTATATAAAGGGGAAGCAAAGAAGAGATGTAAAGTGGTAGAGAACACTTTTTAATCGAAGATGGAAGATGGACATCACCTGATTATTATGCAATTTGCATAAATTTGCAAAAAAATTTATCTTAATACTTATGTAATAAGTAACAATACAATATATAATTAGTTTCTTCCAGTTTCATGCTTCAAGTCATACACATTTCCAAAGAATTTTTTTTTTAAGTACTGTGCGAAAGTCTCGAGCCCCCCTCATTTTACACATACATCATAAAATTAAATTAAATGATGTAGATTTAATTAAAGAAAAGGAGAAAAACAAACTTTCTAGTGTGACAGGCTGCCTAGTGCCTAAAGATACATTTTAAAAACTGGTTATTTACAGCCACAGCAGCAACCTCATTTCTCCTCTCGTCTGTTCCAACCACTCAGCATTCAACTTCACCAGTATTCTAATCACTGGCCTGAGCATCTGTCATCATGTGCACCAGTTTTTTTCTTTTTTTGCTTAAATGATTCGTTTGTATATTTATAGTCCCAAAGAACATTTTGTCTCATTTTTTTAATAAAAAAAAAACAAACAAACTGATAAGCTGAATACATATTTAAAATGAAATTATGTTTTGAATATACAGTATAAAACATTATCTTTTTAGAAAAAAGCCTCCATTTTTCTTTTTAAATCGTAAAGCCTTTTAGTGTTTTTCGCTAAATATTTAACGGCAAAAAAAAATCACATTGTGAGAGAGCCAATAAATCACATATACTGTATATGTGAACAATCGAAAATAATAAATTATATTTTCGGGCATTTCTATTTCAGCATTTGTAAAAAATGTGTATAATATGCTTGAAACCTTTTCCCAAACTTCATGAAATTTTGGCTAAAATCATACTACACATGAATGCAGACAATTAAAAGCGTTATAGTTATATAACATGGTTAATGTGGCTGACATGTAATGAAAGCTAACAGTTTCCAGCTTCATCTGAACTCGTGTACATTTGTGTTGGTCAAACTGTTTGTTTAGGAAAATGCTGTGTTATGGTTTCGGGAAGTATGTTAGAGCGGTACCTGAGGGGGATTCTTGGCAAGGTTGTGACGAGACCTTTGACCTTAGGTGTGTGTGTGTGTGTGTGTGTGTGTGTGTGTGTGTGTGTGTGTGTGTGTGTGTGTGTGTGTGTGTGCGTGTGCGAGAGAGAGAGAGCAGATTTCTCCATTACACTCCATTACAGATCTGCAGTTTCTTCTCCCCAACAAATATGTGTGTGTGTGTGTGTGTATTTTATATTAACTTCTATCAGTGTGTTTAGCCTTATATGTGCTTTAGTGATGTTTACGAGCACATGATTTCTGTTTTAACTGTCAAAGATGTTGAAATGTTTATTTATCTAATTATTATTGGTTGATTATTCTGTTTGCTAATTGTTATTTTTTTTCTTCTTTTTTCTCCCTATATGTTTCCTCTTTCTTTCCATCTCCCAGGAGCAAATTTATCAGTCTTTAAATGTATTTTTTTACTTACTGTACTTTAAAAGAAAAATGAATATTTTAAGTTTAATAAGCAAACAATTATTAATTAATTTATTAATTCATTAATTCCTCTATGTAAATATTTGAAATAATATTTCTACTCCCAAATTATATGTAACAACAACAACAACAACAACCTTAATAATAATAATAATAATAATAATAATAATAATAATAATAATAAAGAGTCTTGTGCCAGACTTGACCACCTTTTTAAATATTCATTTAAAGTATTCATAAATACTATTCATTTAGTTTTTTAATGGACCTGCAGAAAACATCCTGTAGTTCATTAAAAAAAAATCTTGTTTTCTGGTACCATTTTTTTCAACTTTGTAAAAATGCTACCTGTACACATGATATGTATAAATATGTATATATTGTTCATAATATATTTATATATTATTTATTTATTTTTGTTTATTTATAATTTACTATTTGTAAAAAATACCTTCAATAATGTGTATATATAAAAATATCTAATTCATAAGATTATTTATTATTTACTTATTAAGAAGTCAAAACTCATGTGACTTGCAATTTTATGTAAAAATGAAGTCACAATTTAGAGGGTAAAAATCATGAAAATAAATAAATAAACCAGGCTGTAATAATCAGAACACACATTGTTTAAGTGTTTGTGTGTGTGTGTGTGTGTGGTTGTTTCCACCTGCTCGGGATCGTCATAATATTACTGAAGCTAAAGCTCCATTTCCATAAATGCTGTAAACGGCCGTGAAGTGTCTTTATTCAGAAGCTGAGCATGTTTGTATGTGTGTGTTGGGTGTGTGTATGTGTCTGTCTGTGTGTGTGTTTGTATGTTTTGTCTGTGTTGTTATCTTTAGCCTCTCGTGCTAACATGAAAGCCATAGCCCCTTCACTTTCTCATTATTCTCATAAACGGTGTGTTTTTTGATTATTATTTGTCCGAGAGAGACGTTTGTCCCTCGATCCCAGGGCCCCGGCGAAAATAACCGATCTCTACTGTTTAAATGCAAATAAGCAACAGCGAAGCAAACAGGCCTGATGTCATTTCTTTATTTTTATTGCCCCCATCGTAATTAACTCCTCTTCCTCAGAACTATCTGTATAACCGTGCACACAATGCGCTCCTAAAGCAGCGCTCTGATCATCTGATACGTATGCAAACTGCGACTTTTTCCTCCCTTTCTATAATAAACCACAATCCTAATTCAAGTGAAGAGTCCTAATAAAGAAATAAGCAGCATTTGCCTGAGATTTGCCTAACCTCCGAGCAAAACAACAATGTGGCGAGTTATTTTTTTCGGCGGTTAAACAAATGACATTTCTATTGCACTTTCCCTCCTGAAAGAGGATATTAAACTTTATCAGTTTAATCTGTTTATTCATTACCTGAGTTCTGCACAAACAGCCAACGATCTCTTTCTCTTTCTGCGTGTGTGCGTGTTTGGATGAGTGTGTGTCTGTGTGTGTGTATCTGACTCACTGGGTGTGTGGGTGCCATCACAAGGCCACAATTGCCTAAAAATAAACTTTTATTCCAATTACACGTTAAAATTGCTGCCTGATTATTAAGTTCAAGGATTAAACATGTCGTGTGTATGTATGTGAGTGTGTGAATGTGTGTGTGCGTGTATGTGCTTGCTTGTGTATGTCTGCAAGGCTGTTAGTGTGACCTGCACTTCTTTGTGTCACCTAAAGGGGGCAGCCGTGGCAATGAGTTTCGATGGAAAAGAGCTCCAGATAAAACAGAAAGCTGAAATAGATTTTGTGATATCTTTATCACTATTATTGATATTATTGTACTAATTATAAACTGTCTAGATGTAGAAGAGTTGGTGTTAAAGTTTAGCTATCTTTTAAAATGTTATAAAATATTTATATATTATAAAATATTTTGATATATTTAATGACATTTATTTTTTAGATATTTCAGTACATTCAGTGTTAAATAGCACAAAAAATAGTAAACGGTTTTACCTAATTTAAAATATATTAAAAGCAAAAAAGAAATTAAATAAAGTCAAATCAAATGGTTATTTGTTTGTTTGTTGTTTGTTTGTTGGTTTGCATCTAGTGTTACCAGACACTTCACTTGCTTTTCTTTTAATTATTGAATCCATTAGAAATATTATAAAATCAAAATGTTAGTAGATCAAATGATAAAAAGGCCACACTTTACAGTTTACAATTTACAGTTTTTTTGTTTTTTCAAATTTTGAATGATCCTAATTTTTCGGGTTTCAGCAATTATGGATGAGCGAGTAAGTCAGATTTTTGATTCTGAGCAAGCAAACAAGAACACTAACAAATTAACACTTGGATACAAGCCACAACTGAAGTGGATATTAATGAACTAAAAAAAAATACAATACAAATGTTATGAAATAAAGGTCTTTGACTGCTCTGATAAAGAAAGGGTGCTAAAACTTTTGCACAAGTGTATATGAGCAAAGATGCTTTTCAAATGATACCCAACGTGACGTGATTGTGAAGTGGGTGGAGCATAGGGCATCACCAGTGATGCTAAGATTTCTAGAATGTATTGGGTGTGACATTAGTAAAGAAAAGAAAAAAAGAAATAAACAATTTTTGGAATTCAGTTTTAAGAGAAGTTTAACTGATAAAAGTTTCTTCAAATCCAAAAATAACTCACTAAATAATTCATTTCTACTGCTCTCACCTCAATTCCTTACTCATGTTCTGTATTACTAATCTGTATATAAATACAGATTAAATGCTATATAAATGTGCAAAAGTTACCCCCCAATTTTTCTTTATTTAATAAAAGTCTAATTTTAAGTTTTTTTATGATGCATTAAAGAGCAACCCACTGTAAAGCTAAATGCAGCATCTTGTTCTTTACTTTATCATAAAAACCTAAAATTCATAGACATACAGTATGGCCTCCTTTAAAATGTTTACACAGTTTAGATGTTTTACTGCGGCTAAGAGTTTTATTTTTTTGTGAAAGAGCCTACAGCATCTCAGTGTGGAAAGACACTGATCAGAATGAAGTTATGAAAAATAACTTCCAAGAACAGTACATGACTCTATAAATGATGACAGCAGTAAGAAGAAAACTTACCCTGATGCCTGCTGAGGGACCTCCAGCTGCTTTAATGAACCATCTGGTGAGTCCTGATCACTCCCTGCTTGTGACAGCGATCTCTCATAGTCTTCATGTGCCAGGGTGATGGGGTAGGGAGGCTACACGAACCCGTTCCTCCAAACATCCAAGTTCTAAATCACCTCAAACCCTGTGTTTTGAAAAAGAATAATGCCACAGTCAGAACCCTGGTCATAATTCCATGGAGAACCTGTGGAAGGAGGTGAAGAGGGATGTGAACAGGAGGTCTAAGAAATTTGGAGCAGTTTCACTAAGAAGAGTGGAATAAAATGGCAATGCACTTATTTGGTAGAGGAGCTTTGTTTAAGGGGTGCGCATACTTATGCAAGAACGTTTGTGTACACATTTCCTTTTAGTTTTTTTTTTTTTTGCACCCCCCACCCCCCTGTACATCATGGGGTGTGCAAACTTTTACACAGTGTATATGAACATCATCAACTCATCATCATCATCATCATCATTATCATCAAATGTGTCAGTCATCTGAGCTGTTCTATGAGAATCTCTCTCTCTCTTTCTCACTCTTTCTCTTTCTCTGTACTGTATGTGTGTGTGTGTGTGTGTGTGTGTGTGTGTGTGTGTGTGTGTGTGTGTGTATGTGTGTGTATAACACCATGGTGACTGAACACAAAAAAACAAACACAAAGCGGCCTCCACACAGCAGGTGGGCTTTTACACAGTAAAAGGACTTTGACCTCACACACACACACACACACACACACACACACACACACACACACACACACACACACACACACACAGAGATAATGATGCTGATGTGAGCAGTGAGATAGCTATTATAGCTCCTCTATTCACGCCACTAATTAACAGCTGCTCGTTTGATATGCCAATTAGCTTCAAGTTACTGTGTGTGTGTGTGTGTGTGTGTGTGTGTGTGTGGTTTTGGATGGACAAATTCAATATTGAAACATAATAATTAAAGTTTCATATCATAGGGATTGTCTATTTTTTCCCCCAGTGTTGATGTGATAAACTAATTATGACAGCTCATGGCCACCAGTTAGCATTATAGGAACTGGGAGTATAGGAACTATGAATATATAACACTGGGAATAGATGCCATTAGAAATATATGAACTGGCAATATATGGCATTGGAAACATAGCAACTGGGAATATAGAGCACAGGAAATCCAGTATATGGTACTTGAAATATAGGGGAATATATGTATGTATGATACTGGAAATATAGGAACTGGGAATATAGGCTTCTGGGAATATAGGACACTGGGAATATAGGCTTCTGGGAATATAGGACACTGGGAATATATGGCATTGGGAATATATGGCATTGAAAATAAAGGAACTGAGAATATAGTAACTGGGAATATATGAACTGGCAACATAAGCTATTGGAAATATAGCAAGTGGTAATATATGGCATTGGGAAAATATGGCACTAGGAATATAGGAACTGGGAATATAGGGCATTGGAAACATAAAACCACCTGGACACTGTAAATATTAGAAGGGGAATTAAGAATAAAAGAATATGGAATATGGGAATATGGAAGCCTGTGAACATTCACATTTCCCTTTATCTCTCCTCAGTTTTTCTCTGCTGGATAATTTAACACGTCTGACACATCGATTGCATACTGCATGAGCGATGTTTGCATGCACAATCTCAATTTGTTTATCATCAGGAAATGCAAAACAGACAATAATAACCTTGCACAGTGGTAAGTTACCTAGAAATGGTGTCTAACTTTGACTTACTAAGAACAGTGGAATACATGGAGACATGGCCGTTGATGCATCTGCGCATTTACATACATTTTAATTTCTGCTTCCTCTTATCAATTATTCAGCAATGACTTTACGAGTCGAAGAGGCAATTCACGTGCGATAAACAAAATAGTAAACACAGCTGAGGAAATATGGGCGCTTGTGTAACACCATGCTGGGAAACAGGACACTGGAAAGAAGAAAATATAGGATTGTCGAAAGGATACTTTGGGTACAGAATGATGGGGACGTCAGCCCTTGGGAATATTGGAGCCTGAAATGTTGGGTCCTGGAAATATTGGACACTGGAATCTGAGATTATGTGATCCTGGAAAATGTAGGAACTGAGAGACCCACAACTCTAGGACCCAGAGAGTATGGTATACTGGGATTGTAGTATACTGGGAGTGTAGTATACTGGGAGCATGATAAACTGGAAATTTAAGATCCTGAAAATATGAGACAACAGGATTAAAGGAGTTGGGAATACCACTAGATGGTGCTCCTCCTCTTCCAGTATAACCATGTATGATCTTAACAGTAGTGATATGACAGACATAACAAAGGGAGGCTGAGGCAGACCGACAGACATCTATACATACAGACATGTACCTTCCTCAATAGGAACGGTGGCATATAAAAAGATAGGCAACTGTGTGGCCAGATAGATAGATAGATAGTTAGATAGATAGATTGATTGACAAGGAAGTGGCCAGACAGGCAGACAGACAGATGGACAATAAACAAACATAACCTCTCTCTCTTTCTCTGTCTCTCTTTTTCTCTCTGTGTTTATGTCACTTTCTCTTTCTCTCTGCCCCTCAGGCCCACTGAGTGTAATTACCCCGCTTCCACTTCTGATTTATCTCTGATTAACAGCCCCCCATCTCTTTCCCTCTCTCTCTTACTCCATCCTGGCCTGGCGATGGATGGATGTGTCTGCAGCATATGGCACATTTTCTCCCACATAAATAATTCAATTGGTCGCCAACAAAACGGGCAAAAATTAGTCGGCTCGTTTAGCTCCAAATTTGTTCCACAATTAATCGCATTAATTTGAGCAAGGAAGGCGAGCTCGCCTCTGTTGTGTCCTGCTGACCCACGCCATCTCTCTGTGGGATTTATACCAGTCTTATCACGTATCATTAAAGGCAGAAGACTTAATCGGAAAGTCAAAACAACAACAACAAAAGAAAAATATTTTGGTTCACAAGACACTAATTAATTAATTAATTAATTAATTAATTAATTAATCAATTTGTTTATTTGCTTGTTTTATTGATATCAAACTCAGACAGTTACTTAAGTGCAATGTAATGAAGCCCTGAGACACTACATGGAGGTGGTGACACCATAATGTGTGTGTGAGTAACATTTAGTAGGTTTTAATACACTTTTAATTCACTGTATTTGTTGAATGAATAAAATAGTGTGTTATTTTAGTGCACCTCCAGGGTCCGGGTTCGATTCCCATCTCTGTGTGCATGGAGTTTGCATGTTCTCCCTGTGCTTGGTAGGTTTCCTCCCACAGATTAGGCTAATTGATGTTCCCAAATTGTCCATGTGAGTGTGTGTATGTGTGTGCTCTGTGATGGATTGTCCCCCACCTCGTGCCCTAAGGTTCCTGGGATAGGCTCCAGGCCCCCTGAGACCCTGAATACGGGATAAAGCGGTATAGACAATGAGGTGTGACCAACGGTGTGACCAATCTGCTACACTTTACCATCATTCCTCACTTTATCCATAAAACAATTTACAGTAAAGATGTTATTAACAAATATTTATGGATTTAATATTGACCTTGATTGAATTTCCACAGTGTGTTCGAATGTGTTTGCAGTCAAAACATAAATTTCTGCTACATATTGCTTAATGGATAGTCATAAGCTTAAGTTCAAAATCAGAATCGTGCCTAGGCCGCGCTTCTGTTTTAGATAAACCCTGCCCATTTCAATTTAAATCAATTTAATTTGAACAGTGCTTTCAACAATGGTCATTGCCATTTGTGCATAATGCTGACGTAACTAAAAGTCTAAAAGTCTGAGGTCTAAGTACCAACTTCAGTATGGAGAACTTGACTGTGACATCAACCACAGGTTTTCTAAAGAGCTGTTTTGAAGCTCAGGTTTGAGAGCTCTGATCATCACCATCTTGGCAGCAGCTGACTCTGCCTACCCAGTTAATTCATAAATGGGCAATTGGTCGGAGCGAGCAGAGTCTAGCTGTTGAATGGTATACACCTACTTATCTCAGTTACCACAAGCTAGCTAATTTAGCTTTATGCTTATTAAAAAGCTAAGGTGGTTACCATCAATTTAAATGCTAATGTTACTTTGCATTTAATTTAATTACATCATCCATACTCTACACATCGTCAGATAACACAACTAGGACACCTACAATACAGCCGTCACACAAATCGGCTTAATATATTTTAAATGGTGAGCTACATAAGAAACACCCCCTGTACAGCTGTCATGACTTGGATGTCATGTTGATAGATTGACCAAACCCATTTTTTGTACCAGGCTGTAAATATTGTATTTTTGTTGTGAGGTTAGACATTTTAACATGCGGCTCTATGAGGACTGATTTACTTTTGAAGTCAGCTGGTGGTCATTTGAGGAACTGTCTGTTTTGACACTTTTTTTTTTTTTTTTTAATAACAAGAGGTCACCCGTTAGTTGTTAGCCATAGTAATGGACAAACAAATTTGTTTTGTTAAATAGGCTTCCTAAATTAGAAAGTTTCTTTACCATTTTTGTTTTTTTCTCAGTGAGAAAAAAAGTGAGAATTATATGTTTGTGTGTGTGTGTGTGTGTGTGTGTGTGTGTGTGTGTGTGTGTGGAGAATGTCAGTTCACTGCTAGAGAATTTAACGTTGCTTTTAACCTGTGTGGCTCTGTAATTACCTTGACATTTACCCTTCATTAAATCACCTCTCTCTATTTCTCTCTTTGCGACAATTCTGCAGTTATATATTAAAAAAACAGAAAGTGGAGCTGTGATGTTCTGAGTGCTCAGTACGCGAACGAAGGGCAGCAGTGCTATTAAACCAGTACATGATGGGTGTGAATCAGCGGTGATGAGGCTCTGAAATATCTGTCGTTCCTCTCGTTCCCTCCGTCGCTTCCGTTATTATGGCGACGGCCCACCGGGGACTCGTCAATCACAGACGGCCAATGGAAATTTCATCTGCATCTGAATTAGCGACATTATCCGCCAATTTAGCTCAGAGTGAACATTTTTCCATTGGAGACGGAATTAAATTAGAAAATGAGTGAGTCCTTAATTTCCAGATTATAAATCAGGCAAATATAATTCACACCTTAAGGGCGAGGACATTATCCAAAGTGACATTTTATCTCCTGATGTCCTCCTGACGAAATGTCACACAAATCTAGTCTCTCTCTGAGGCGGAAAATGGACGAGTCGGCCCTTTGGAGTGAGACGTAGCCTGACGTTAGGGACACTTCCTGCCCGCT
Source organism: Clarias magur (assembly GCA_013621035.1). Classification (NCBI taxonomy): domain Eukaryota; kingdom Metazoa; phylum Chordata; class Actinopteri; order Siluriformes; family Clariidae; genus Clarias; species Clarias magur. Next base: position 2,568,359 of record QNUK01000061.1, on the reverse strand, counting down.
AGCTTATTGGATTTAAAAATGTGCCGAACCCATAAACGGTGTCATAAAAAGGACTTGTGCAAAGTGGGAAAATCTCCAGCAAGACGCTTCTTTCAATGTGAAATTAAATGTCTCTCCTGATGCCGGCGCTAGCTGTACTGTGCTAATTCTGACTATGAGTGCGCTAGCAAGGTCTTTTGATCATCGGAAGCATCATATCACTTTATATTAACAGCAAACACAACACATACACACATGAACAGTGTTTGTAAGTCCTGAACATTATATTCTATATATTATAATGCTTTCATTAAAACCAAAAACCCCAACAACAAATTTCGCTCATATCTGTTATGTTGGCAGTAATGCTAATCTATCAAAATAACTTTGTAAGCAGATTATTTTTAAAATGTGTATAGTATTTAGGCAACTCATTTAAAGGTACATCTATTAAAAGACATGTTTTATTTGAATACCACAAACAACATTTTAATCCTGTTTAGTCCAATGTGTTTATAATGCTAATACAACACAAACCATAAACTAGCATTAAACTTGTAGCGAAATACAAACTAACATTAAGGAGTATACGTTATGACCTATCATTATAGTATTATAGCAAGAAATACAGTTAGCATAGCAGCTAAGATACTCACCAGAACCTAGCATTAAGAATGACTTAGCATACGGTCTAAACACAAAATAACATTACAGTTACTGAAACCACAACACTGAACATGCTACCTGGCATCAAACATGCCAGATTTTTAAAATAAATGTGCGAAAACACAAAATGCCATTAAGTTAAACATTAATATTAAGTTAAACATACTAACATTACATTTGAAAATATTTCGGACAACATCACATATTGTCGGATTGCTCTTCAATGAAATATCCACATTTTTGTCCAGTTCCTCACTCAGGATTTTTTATTGCTATGAAATCATATTCAGACAGCATTATTTGGGTTTAAAGAGATTTATCCATATTTAATAAGGTCTAAGCACACTGTGCGCAGCTGAAGCGCCTGTCAGTAGTAATACAAGCAGCACAGGAAGGAAATTTACAACACAAGCCATGATTATGAAAGAAATGAAACTTTATGACACATATATTTCTCTCAGTGGCTAGCAAGCATAGGGTAGCACAGTGCTAATTCAGTGCTAATCACTGTAATCTCTTAACCAGTAACCAATCAGAAAACAGTGTACTACTCTTAGGCTATCATATCACACTTTACTTGTTGTCACCAATCAGAACACACTGTACTTCTCATAGCCAATCAAAACACACTGTACTACTCTTAGCCAAACATCGTACTCCTCCCAATTAATCTGTGCTGCTTGTAGCTAATTCGTTAATAATCAACTAAATGATACTGGCTAGCTAGATATCATATTAGTTATAGTATACAATGTTTTATTAATAAGTAAACAGCATTTTAACATTTAGAAAATTACAAAAAGTTACCACTGTTAACCGTGTTACATTAATCTTACATAAAGTACAACTAGCTACACTCCAAACTACAGGGTGGGCCATTTATATGGATACACCTTAATAAAATGGGAATGGTTGGTGATATTAACGTCCTGTTTGTGGCACATTAGTATATGTGAGGGGGCAAACTTTTCAAGATGGGTGGTGACCATGGTGGCCATTTAAAAGTCAGCCATCTTGGATCCAACTTTTGTTTTTCCAATAGAAGAGGAAGAGGGTCGTGTGACACATCAAACTTATTGGGAATTTCACAAGAAAAACAATGGTGTGCTTGGTTTTAACGTAACGTATTCTTTCATGAGTTATTTACAAGTTTCTGGCTACTTATAAAATGTGTTCAATGTGCTGCCCATTGTGATGGATTGTCAATGCAACCCTCTTCCCCCACTTTTCACACACTGATAGCAACACCGCAGGAGAAATGCCAGCACAGGCTTCCAGTGTCCGTAGTTTCAGGTGCTGCACATCTCATATCTTCACACCATAGACAATTGCCTTCAGATGACCCCAAAGATAAAAGTCTAAGAGGGTCAGATCGGGAGACCTTGGGGGCCATTCAACTGGCCCACGACGACCAATCCACTTTTCAGGAAACTGTTCATCCTGGCATGCTCGGACCTGACACCCATAATGTGGTGGTGCACCATCTTGCTGGAAAAACTCAGGGAACGTGCCAGCTTCAGTGCATAAAGAGGGAAACACATCATCATGTAGCAATTTCAAATATCCAGTGGCCTTGAGGTTTCCATTGATGAAGAATGGCCTCACTATCTTTGTACCCCATATACCACACCATACCATCACTTTTTTGTTCCAACAGTCTTGGAGGGATCTATCCAATGTGGGTTAGTGTCAGACCAATAGCGGTGGTTTTGTTTGTTAACTTCACCATTCACATAAAAGTTTGCCTCATCACTGAACAAAATCCTCTGCGTGAACTGAGAGTCCTGTTCCAATTTTTGTTTTGCCCATTCTGCAAATTGTGTGCGCCAATCTGGGTCATCCTCATTGAGATGCTGCAGTAGCTGGAGTTTGTAAGGGTGCCATTTGTGAGTAGCTAATATCCGCCGAAGGGATGTTCGACTAATGCCACTCTCCAGTGACATGCGGCGAGTGCTACACTGTGGGCTCTTGCTGAATGAAGCTAGGACAGCCACTGATGTTTGTTCATTAGTGACAGTTTTCATACGTCCACATTTTGGCAAATCGAACACTGAACCAGTTTCACGAAACTTAGCAAGCAGTTTGTTAACTGTAGCATGGGAGATGGGTGGTCTCGTAGGGTGTCTTGCATTGAAATCTGCTGCAATGACCCGGTAACTGCGTTCACCAGATATCAACACAATTTCGATCCACTCATCATGTGTTAACCTCTTCAACATGTCAATGGCTTTAAACAAAGAGAAACTTGTAAATAACTCATGAAAGAATAAAGGTAAGTTAAAACCAAGCACAACATTGTTTTTCTTGTGAAATTCCCAATAAGTTTGATGTGTCACATGACCCTCTTCCTATTGAAAAAACAAAAGTTGGATCCAAGATGGCCGACTTCTAAATGGCCACCATGTCCCCACCCGTCTTGAAAACTTGGCCCCCTCACATATACTAATGTGCCACAAACAGGACGTTAATATCACCAACCATTCCCATTTTATTAATGTGTATCCATATAAAAGGCCCATCCTGTATAATTAACAACAACAAAAGCTTTCAATCTTTCTTTCTTTTAGCTGCTCCCATCAAGAAAAGTTAACTAAAATTTAATCACTGACAGCAGAGCTTGAAACTTAGCATTCTGTTTACTTTTCAAATATATTTTAACCAAAACACAGAAATCAGCTAGCAAATATGAATGTGCTAACCAGTGTAAATTTGCTAACATTATCAAAATATTAGCACCTCACCATTATACTGCACTTCAGTAATGCTCGTAACTCTGAAAATTAACATTTACATTTAGGCATTTGGCAGACGCTCTTATCCAGAGCGACTTACAAAAAGTGCTTTAAAGTTTACATCACTGGATAGATACTTACACTGGATTAGCTAGGTCAATAACTAAGTGCCATTAGTCTACCACAATTGGGAAGAGTTAAAAAATTTTTTTTTTTTTAGGGCTGTAGTCCAAGTACTGGAAAAAATAGATACGTCTTGAGTCGTCGTTTAAAGATCGTCAAAGTCTTTTCTGTACGGAAATTCATCATAAGCTTGTGTTCAAAATGCTAGCTGGCTAGCTTGTTGCTAACAACCGTAACATGCAGTATGACTACAAAACAATTCCTGCTATCTGATGTCACCCAAACAAGTCTATCTCCTTTAATGGTTTATTCCAATTGCCACCTTAGGAAGTTTTTCCTTGCTACTGTCACCCTCCAGCTTGCTTATGAGGGACAGACAGATCATTTTGATTCATAGATACTTTCTCACACATTTCATACTCATTGCCATACCTTTCTTTTAATTCTGTAAAAATGCTTTATGACAATGACCATTATTCAATTCAATTCAATTTTATTTGTATAGCGCTTTTAACAATTGACATTGTCGCAAAGCAGCTTTACGCAATCAAAAGAATTATTTAAGTTTGTATGAGATGTGTATGTGTATGAATCAAAATGATAAGACGATGGCGACAGTGGCAAGGAAAAACTCCCTGAGATGTTAATAGGAAAAAACTTGAGAGGAACCAGACTCAGCAGGGAACCCATTCTCATTTGGGTAAAACGAATAGCGGGGATTGATCTGCATCATATTATTAAAAGCGCTATATACATAAAATTTAATTTAAATTAATTGAATTAACAAAACATACACCTTCGCTCATTTTGAGCCAAGTTTAAACATTCACACTTTCCGTTTCTAAGTTAAGCTAAATTCAGTTAAAAGTTAGATAGCTAATATCCTGGTTAGCAATGCTAGTTCCTCAGTTCCTTTTAGCATTAGCTTTCAGCAAGAATTCAATCCAGCAATGTAGGTAATTACTATAATCAGTAATATCACTGATATGGAAATGTTTTTTTTTTGCTGACTTTTAAATAAAAAAACGGCTCTTGCTAACAGGCTAATATGGACATTTATATAACTGTTTTATTTATTTATTTATTTATTTATTTATTTATTACAAATCAGAGAATGTCAATTATCTACAGTGAGAAAGCTAAATCGCAGAGATGCTTAATGTCCATATTTGACCCTGATGCTAAAACCACTTTTCTACGTTGGACATAATGAGCGCACACACACACACACACACACACACACACACACACACACACACACACTGTAATGGTGCCTTTTAGTCAAAGCCTCACATTAATATTAATAACAACACTTTTAAAAACATGCGCTGCTGTGGCTAGTGGCTAATCATGGCTAAAAGCCTATTACAGTGCTAACTACTGTGGTGTGTGTGTGTGTGTGTGTGTGTGTGTGTGTGTGTAAGGTCAGTTTGAGATCTTTTAAAACCAACGTTACAGAATTTAACACCGGCAATGTACATTATGGAAATTTTTCTGCTAATATGAAGCAGGCGAGCTGTAATGTATGCTAATGCTAACAGAGAGAAAGAGAGTGACAGAGAAAGAAAGGGAGAAATATTTCAGGAAAAATAGTATCAAAATACACACATTTCCTGTAGATTTAAAGGCTTAATAGTCAAAATTATACACACTGTTCTGCTTAGAAACAATCACACAGACATTTTGCACAAAGAACACAACTATATTATAGTTGCTGTCAATACACTGATAATAAAAAGAGGGCAGGTGAGAAAGCAAGCTGGAGCACGTCCATGTGTGGGAGCGGGGGTGCGGGAGTGCGTCCATGCTCCATCACGTTACACTTTTTGACGAGAGCGGCGCAGATGCTCGTGCAACTGCGATATTGAGTTTTAAAACTCCTCAGCGTTGTGATTTGTGGCTCTGTCAGCCTCAGTATTTGTCATCCGTGTTGACGTTATTATTTATTTTTCTCACAGGCTTAACCCGCTGATCAGCCATTATGCCCTGTGATGGATGTGTGTTTATGGTGAAGCGCGGCGCCTCCGCTGCGGGATATTATTATAAAAAAAAATAAATAAAAAAAAACCGGCGTTATTCTGTCAGATTTCAATCACGTGCCGCATCATTCGTCATGTTGTTGTTGGCCAGTGAAGGCCGCGCGGTGATGGTGATGGATGATGATCAAGGCTGTTGATTTCACACCCCTGCACACCCCTGACACCCCCTGCACCCCCGGGCTGTCTTTTTAGATTTTATAGCAATCATTTATTTAAAAAAAAAAACACATATGTTTTATCACCATCTCCTAATGATCAATATAACAACCGCTGATGGACACAGCACCACAAACCCATCTCTGTGTTCCTGCATGTTCCTGCATGCTCCTGTGTCCAACATAAACCTTTCTGTGTTCCTGCATGTTCCTGTGTCTACCACAAACCTGTCACTGTGTTCCTGTCTGTTCCTGCATGCTCCTGTGTCCACCAAAAACCTATATCTGTGTTCCTGCATGTTCCTGTGTCTACCACAATCCATCTCAGTGTCCCAGCATATTCCTGAGAGTCCACCATAACTCCATCATCATGTTGGTGACTGTTCATCCATACACCTGCATGTCCCTGCGTGTTCCTGCATCCACTACAAACCTTTCCCGATGTTCTTGTTTTCTTCACAAACCTGTTTCTGGTGTCAGACTTATCTTGAGATTACCATGAAAATACATTCTGTGTCAACATTCATACTCTTGAAACATATCTCAGGTTTGCTAATGTAGGAAAATAATTCACATCACAGAGATTATTGATGAAGGAAACTTTGAACTTTTGAACTTTTCTAGTTACATCTGTATTTCCTGTTCTTACTTTGAAGCTCTAACTTGTAGCCGTTTCCTCACAGAGTATCTTTTTTTCTGTCGCTCTTGGAATGAATAAAACAGAATGAAACAAAACAAAACGCATGACTCGGGTCAGTGTTATAAGTCAGTGATTGATTCAATGCTTAAAGTGGACAGGGTTCTAATGACTAGTGAGGAACTCGAGTGTTAGAGGCAGAGCGTGTATCAGAAGGTTTCTCTGCCCATAATCCTTCATCCTTCAACGGCCAGCGATGAAAGACCCAATTATGAGCCCTAAATAAGTGTGACTAAAGAGTGCACTTTATTTTCCTAAAGAGACAGATTGCGCACTTTTCCGGCCGTGAGCGTCTTTGGTCGTGCGGGTCCGTGTAGCCTGGCGCTAACTGCGCTCAGGGCTCATTGTTAACATAAGGCCAAATCTGTAATATAGCATGGACAATTAAGTGCACAATTTTTGTATAAATGCAAAATCCTTCAGCGTGAATAATTCAGCCAGGCCTCTTCGCCTCGTTTAATGGAGAGAGAGGGAGCGAGGGAGAGCTCATTTGGTTCAGTTTAATTAGATTTTATGATGTATGATATTGCTAATTCGGTGGCCAACGCGAGCTGTCATGGCCCCCATTTTTAACCATATTGAAAAATTCAAGCTTTATTATCGCCCAGCTCGCTCATTCGCCCCAATCAGAGCCGAGTAATGAGCTGCTAACCTTTCTCTCTCTCTCTCTCTCTCTCTCTCCTTCTCTCTCTCTAAAGACCACCACTGAGCCAACGAGTTACCGATCAAGTTGAGAACGAAGTTATGGACCCGAAGAGTGCGGGTGAGAGAGGGAGCAAGCGAGACAATGAGAGCAAATAAAATGTAAAAGACAGAAAGAGAGAGAGAGTGGTGGGCTTATTGAGACAGCTTTCAGATCAGCACTCAGTCCTGATATTTCTTCTCATGTTTTAGCAGTTACCATCTCAACTTTCTCTTGCAAATGTTAAAGATAGTGGGAGAGAGAGAGAAAGAGATGGAGAATGAGAGGGAGAGGGGGAATGGAGTGAAGAAGACGTAGTGCAGAAGGGACAGACAGAGATAAAGAAAGGCGACAGACCTGGAATGAGATTCAAAACCACAGACAGCTGAATTGGAAGCGAGTCTTTAGCGTGTATAATTAACTGTCCAAGTGCGAGGCGAGCTCAGATTAATGAGAGACTTTACACGCTAAAGACATGTCTTGCAAAAGCCCAACAGTCTGCAAAGTTACGGCAGGCCTTTGCCAGAACATCAAGATTTTCACCAGAACATCAGGGTTCTCATTAGAATATCTCGGTTCTCACCAGATCATCAAAGGTATCACCAGAATATCTGAGTTTTCAACATAACATTAGGTATCTCACTAGGACATTAGAGTTCTCACCAGACCATCAGATCAGAGTTCTCACCAGAACATCAAGGTTCTTACAACGTTAGGTTTCTTACCAGAACATGAGTTCTCATCAGAACATTAGGGTTCTCAATAAAAAATGTAGTTCTCACCTGAACATCAAGGTCATCACTAGAACATTAGAGTTCTTACAAGACCATGGTCTTATGAAAAATGCCAGAAAGAACGAAATGCCCAAAATTCACAGGAGGATTTTCTCCAGAATGTTGTCCTTTGAAAGATACATCCCAAATTCACCACAAGTCAGGGTTCTCATTTAAGCCAATATTCTAAACCCATCTCCAGAAAAAAAAATGTCCTAAACTCTCAGCAAGTGAAGGTTCTTCCCAGAACATGAGCTGTTTGAAACTACAGAATGTTGGATTTTTATAGAAATATCCCAGATGCAACAAAGGATTCCTGCCAAAACATTATCTATTTGATGAAAACATTCCAAACCCACTACAAATCAGGGCTCTTGCCAGAATGAAGAGCATTTAAAGAAAGGTGCCAAATGCTTCTGGCCAAAACAGAAACTTCATGGGCTTTTAAAGAAACATCCCAAAACTAGAGTCAAGAGCACTGTGAAGATGTCTAAAGAAACATCTCAAAGTGTCTTGCAATAACACAGTTGAAATAAGCTTCCCAAACACACTGAATGATGCTATCAGAAAAAAACACCACAAACATCAGAGAACCATTCAGGTTTGCAGGTTCTCGTCAGACACACACAGCTAGGCTCGGGTCCTCAAACGAGCATGCTAGTTTTCAAATGTTAGGAATCTGAAGTGCCAAACATTATTTAATATCTTTTTGTTGAACGCTAGCCTGGATGTACTAACGTGATCGGTTTATAAAAACGGTTGTTGTATGTTATAACGTTAATCGCAAACACTCTAGCATGCTAGAGGAGAAGCCGCAGCCATATTTTATTGAGGCTAACAACTAATGTTATAATGAACTTAACTATCTTGATTCTCGGTTAAATGTGCAAGCATTTTTTTTCAGATTGGTGCTAGCAAGGATAGGACAATATATATGATGTTTTGATTGAATTTTATTAGCATGCTAGATTTCTTATGATATATTTAATATATCTGCTAGTCATGTAATGCTAGATTAGCCGTGTGAAGCTGGACCCCAGGAGCGAAAGGGGATTCTCTGTTATGTAGCGTACAGTAATCCTGTTCTGGGGTCATGCCAGGCTTTAGCATGCTAGCTGCTAGAGCCTCCTCTGTTCCTGCTGTTCGTGCTGCTGCCTCTGCCGGTCCCCCATTAGCGAGGCCATTTGTATACGAGGCGGTAATTACACGGCGCGAGCCCTGGGGCATACAGTGACCGATTTCACCTTTCAGAAATATACGATTCAAACACAATATAATTACGGCTGTGTGTTAAATGAGTAATGAAGTCGCCCCCTCTGCGCCTCACGATTTCCATTCCCAGGCGCCATTTGTAAATATTTCGGTGCTAATTCTCCTCACATTTATTTCCCCCGCTAGCAAGTTGAAGAAATCGATTTCAGCTTTAGCTAGCAACGGCTCTCGCAATACCGCTGAATTTCTGTGCTTCGTTCTTAATTTTATTTATATATTTCCTTTTATTTATTTATGGACACATAGACGAGGGGCAGCGCTCTGATTTCTTTTCTTCTTTCTTTCTTTCTTTTTTTTTTTTATTACAGATCCTATCACTCAGTGAGTATTTATCCATTTCAAAGCTTTCCCTCAAATCATCAGTGAAGCCTCGGTTATTTTATGGCCTATTTTCGGCATTTTCTCACTCGCTCTTAAATGTGCTGTTTGGAAATAAACCTCTCCTATGCACTCGGGGATGAAAAAAAACTGTACTCAACGGGCAATCCATCTATTTCCCCCTTTTTTCTGAATAAAGTGTAGCCTTTTTATATTTGAGATGAAAATGTCAGTAATTTATTTAAGATGGATGACTTCTTACATTTGTAGCCAATAAATGAAAAATAGATGAGGCGCGCGGTTCTGGCTCGTTTAATATTTAAGGCAATATTAAAGCTCTCAGCGCGAGGGTGGAAAGGAGTTTTATTTAAGAGCAATAAGACTATTGGGCCTTGTTTGCAGAGAACCTCATGCATATTGGATGTGCTTTTTTCGCTCCTGTTCCTCTCATGGTACAGAAACAGACTTAAGAGGAGCTAAAATGGCATTGTTTCGCTCCCTCAATGTGCGATCGGTGTTATTGTTTCCGCTGGGAGGCGGAGGAAAGAAGACGCAATATGGCTTTTACGATTCTGTTGACTGTATGATAGTAAAAGTGTGTTTGTGTGTCTTCATCTGTCTCACAGAAAAGCAGGACTGTGGTGCTAAACAGCTCTCCAGTGAGATGTCTTGTTTTTTTGCTCCATTTTAAGAGCTTAATTAACATGTCACTGCTAAGGATCTGAATTTAAACAGTTTATTAGCAGAGCATGATGTTTAAATAAATGCAATAATGAAAATATTTCTATCCACTCATATCCGAGTTATGTCTCTTAAGCTGAATGGATTCTGGAGTATCTCCCTTTATAGCCCAAGTTAAAAACAAAACCTTCTCTAGACTTTAAGTTGAGATTAGAGACTCCACCTCAAATCAAGAGAAGGTCTGGGTTCAGTGCAGAGTCTCTAGCTCTAGAGCCAGTGATGAATGCACAGTGCATAGCTCAAGAACCTGAAGCAAGGGCACTCTAGAGCACACCTCAAATGGAGCTCTAAAGCCCAAGTTACTTTCATAGTATGTAGCTCTAGGATCTTAGTCTTTAGGTCTAGAAAATAAAATAAATGTTAGAGAGTTTCTAACACTAGAATCCAATCTTTACTAGAATCTTTACTCCTAGACTACAAAAACAAGTAAAAAAAAAAGAAGTAAAGTCCAGACTCTGAAGTTGTACAACTTGCAGTGCAAAATTACTTTCAAGTCAAGTCCAGAGTCTGTAGCTTTAGAGTCTCAAGTTGAGTCTTTAGCTTCAAATCCAGAGCTGAGTCTAGAATCTCATGCTCTAAAGGCTGAGTTGAGTGCAAAGTCACATTTTTTCTAGTGGCCCTAGAGATCAAGTCAGGTCCAGAGTTTGTACAGTAGCTCTAGAGTACTAGTTGAATCCGGAGATTAAGTGGAATGATGAGTCTGTAGCTCTAGAGAATGGGCCGAGTGCAGAGTCTATAGCTCTAGATGGCCAGAATCATGTCCAGAGTCCAGAACCCTGAAACACAGAAATTGTACAGCACAAATTAGTAATATTAATTTACCCTCATATTCGGAAAAAACACTTGTCTTTATTTTTTATTCAAAATTCATGTAAAAGTACACACACACACACGCACACACACACACACACACACACACACACACACACACACACACACACACTCTGCAGTGAGTTTAACAGCACTTTAGATTGTAGTGGTGGTTAACTGCTATATTAAGTGCGAGAGCAGAACTGTTCACTGGACAAATGAAATTAAACGAAAGCTCGTGGCCCGTGTGGCCTGTTTTCACACGAGTGAGAGAAAGAGAGTGAGAGAGAGAGAGGGTAAAATATAAATTATATAAAATATCTAATCTCCATTTCTCTCTACATCTTATTCAGCGTGTATTCCTCTCCATATTAAACCAGGTTTTTATGTTTTGATGTGATGGATCTGAATTCGAGTAGCAGCTCATTGTGCTTCATCAGTTTCATCCTCCCTCTTGAGCTCGAGCACCGTAATTACAGGCAGCTGAGGAGGAACAGCGAACGGCCCAAACACAGCTGCCACGCATCCAACCAGGGGGGAAGGACGGGGGATAAGGGTGGATGGATGGATCTTAGCATAGCGGTGTTAAACTAAACGAGTGTAATGAGGCAGATGGAGAGATTTGGATCACGACCAAGGTTACATAATCTACTCCAAACTCAGAGGCGAGATCTGATCACTGTCATTAAATTACGACTCTCTTAGAGAGCAAGAGAGCGACATACAACAGCACCTGAAAATCTACTTTTATTTTCTAATTATCTTATTACACAAATTAACACAGTAATTTTGTAGAAGTACCTCAAAGATACACCAGTGATTCAATTGTGTGCCTTAGTGCGGCGGCAGAGGCAGACTTAGACAGGGATAATATATGTTTTTCCTTCCATCTTATGCTTAAAAGAGATAATAATAATATACAGCTGGATGTGTATTACCATTAGCATGTTCTTGGAATGGAAAGTGGGCGTGGCTAAAGAAATAAAAAGTCAGACCTGCTGATCTACACTTCATCACAAAGCAGAGCGGTGTAAACAGTAACTTTGTCTCAAATATACATACTATATGCATACATATAGTGTTTTCTGTCTACAACGTTACACTTAATGCATGTACATGAATTAAAAGTACACAACTTGGAGGCGGAGTCTAATGAATCACAATTTTAAGTACTATCACATGTTTGTTTGTTTTTTTTCAGTTTAAATTCACTAAAACATGTCAGATGCACATTTTTGTTGTTGTTGATGTTTATGTTCAGTAGTGTCCAAAAGTCTAGGCAAAGGCACTGCTGTAGAGCAAGAATATACTTATATTCTTTCATTATATTTTTTATATTTATATTATCATAATATGTAATAATATATATTTTTATATTTATATTTGTATTATAATACTATAAGAAATCAGTAAATGGTGAGTAATGAAACAAAAAGGACTTCTGAAAACTTTGTTGCACCTGTTTCTTTTTCATACAGAAGCTTTCTTTCTTTTTTGTGTGAAAACTGATCTTTTACATAATATAATATTACACGCCATTGTTCAAGCTGCGATACATAGTGGAGATAAAAACACAACATTGTATTTGTATCCTGATTCACTTCTTACTTTAACGATTCTTCTTGTATTACTTGTATTACTGTTTTATACTGCTTTTCTTTTTTTCCCCTACAAGTTCACCGTATTACTATTTCACTCTATGAAAATTGATTTTCCTACCATTGTCTTTACTGCGTTTTATCCTGCATACAGGGTCACTGCGGGCCTATTCCAGGAGACTTAGAGCATGAGGCAGGGTACTCTGGACAGTGTGCCAATCCTTCACAGGTCACACACATACACACACCAACACACTCATTCAGACACTACAGGCAGTTTGGAAATGCCAGTTAGTCTAATCTGCATGTTGTTGGACTGAAACCAGAGCATCCGGTGGGAACCTATCAAGCACAGGAGAACATGGAAACTCCATGCACACAGACCTTTTTTGTGTGAAAACTGATCTTTTACATAATATGTTGGTTCTTTTCTGGCCTACAGATATTCTACTATAAGATATTTTTTTTGCTGGTATACTGTTTGGAAAACAGGACAGACAAAAACAAATAGGATGCCTAAGACTTTTGCACAGCTCTGTATATGGAATATATTGTATGAATAAAAATATCATTTATAAATGGAGCTTTAATTAGCTTTACATTTTTCTTCCTCAGATCTTAACAGCTTTCATTCCTGTGTGTAGCAGAGGTGCAGTGATCAGATGATATGGCACGACTGAGGCAGCAATCTTAAATAGACAATTATTGAAAAAGAACAGAAACTGGTGTGTGATAATAATTTATTATTTAAAATGATGGTTAAATGATTTAACAGGCAACCGAGGAGATGTGAAGTAACTCGGATACTTTAAAAATACTTTTCTCTCAATCATTATTATTAGCAGTAGCATTATACTTTCATTTAATAATTTAAAAAAATGTATATAGCATACTTAAAAGTATGATAAGAAGTTTTTTGCTCAGTACTTGTTGTTCCTGTCATCTTTAATAACTGCAGGATGCTGCGCTTTCATTGGTCCAGCCACATAAATTACTGCATGGACATTAGATGTACTGTATTTGAGGGCAGAGGGGTGTGTCATATGCATATAAGATGTAAATAAGTGAAGAAAAGGTGGGGCTTGTTTTCACACAGCTGAAGTTGATTCATTCCCACTCATTTTGATGTCCTTCATGAGTCAGACGTAGTCTTGTTTATTGCATGAATGAAAACTTTAATAAAAGAGCTGTCGCATGTGTCTAGCTTCGGTTCGCCTATTTTGATATATATATATTTTTAAATTAATTTCTCTCTTATTGTAAATTTTCCACAGGATTAAGCGGTATAGAAGATGATTCATTATTTCATTATTGTTAGATTTTTTTCCTATTGTGGTTTGGATGTGAATCAGAAGCTTAAGCTCCATCTTTCATCCATCACAGACCATACCTACCCTACACGCCCCCCCCCCCTCCCCACCCCAGCACCCTAAACACATCCGCCCCCCCCACCCCGTAACCTCGGCTGAACAGATTACAGCTGCTCTCAGGAATCTAGCCTCGGGTCGCCTCCTCTATATTCTGTCTTATTTATACTGGATGGAGAAAACGGGTGTGCATGTGTCTATGGGAGGTGTGTGTGTGGGGAGGGGTTGTTGGGTTTGTGGGCACTGTGCTGTTCTGCGATGAACCTTCACTCCAGCAGATGGGATCCGTGCTGTAATTTAACCTTGAGAAATTCCCTCATGGCTAATTCACATGGCGCTCATTTACTTACAGCAGACAAATTAAATCATGCCGACAAATTAAATCATGGTGTGTCACAGCGAACTCACACGCCTCTAGCACTGATCTACATGAGCTCTGCTACTGTTTACCATAACCGCAGAACTATTAGCACAGTATACAACCTTGGTAATACCGTATATCCTCTCATCTGACATCTTGAACAGCACGATCGGTTAATATGAACACTTGTCTTTCTAAATTTAGTGCTGAATAAGAGGACATTTAACACCACAATCTGAAATGTTTCATGGAGGTGTATAAGTGTATTTTAATAGAACAAATACTTAAAGGATTTGTTCAAGCTGCAATACGCCATTGTTCAAGCTGCGATACATAGTGGAGATAAAAACACAACATTGTATTTGTATCCTGATTCACTTCTTACTTTAACGATTCTTCTTGTATTACTTGTATTACTCCTGGGACAGGTCACTGCGGGCCTATCCCAGGAGACTTAGAGCATGAGGCAGGGTACTCTGGACAGTGTGCCAATCCTTCACAGGTCACACACATACACACACCAACACACTCATTCAGACACTACAGGCAAGTTTGGAAATGCCAGTTAGTCTAATCTGCATGTTGTTGGACTGAAACCAGAGCATCCGTTGGAAACCTATCAAGCACAGGAGAACATGGAAACTCCATGCACACAGACCTGAGGCGGAAACCAAACCTGGACCCTTCAGGTGCAAGGCGAGAGTGCTAACCACTAAGCCATAGTGCCACTTGTATTTTCTAACTTTAACGTGATTCAGTTGACGGTTTATTAATTCACATTGGAGGGACCACCGTTAGACTTTGCACTGATTCATTTTAAGTTGATTCACTCAATTCCTGTTCTGAATTTATTTTCTGATTTATTTTCTAGTTCATAATAAACAATCTTATACTAAAGCACTGACTTAATTTATATTGATTCTTTTATTCCGATTCATATTTTCCTATTCACTTTATATACGGTTGACCTCATACCATTCCACTTTATACCAGTTTACATAATTTTATCATGATTTGCTTAATTCCTGTTCTCTTTAATGAGATTCATGTTATCCTGATTCAGTTCATAACAAGACACATGATGCTGGAACAATCTATACTGAATCATCTCACAGTAATTTATATTTATATAATTATTCGACTTGTCCTGATATTTTTTATAGTGATCATATATACACATTCATTTTAAATTTATACAGTTAATTAGATTCACATTATACTAATTTATTTAATTCCTATGCACTTTATACAAGTTGCTTACCAAGACCTGAGACCTAACTCCTTATTTGAATACATTTTACACCAAATCCCTTTCCCTGTTCATCTCATACAGTAGCAATTTGTTTATATGCATATTTTTAATCAGTTTACTTTATTTACATATTCACTTAACACTGATTTGCTTTATTCTGATTAATCTAATATTGATTCACTTAATTCTGTTTCACATTGTCCATTCACTTTATTTGACCTCTTACTGATTTGTCGAGTACTGGTTCAACGGAGTTACTTAATACTGATTCATTATGTACACATTCACTTTATATCACTTAATACTGATTCATCTAATACTAATTCACTTAATACTAAGTCATCTAATACTGACTCACTTAATACTGACTTCTCTAATATTGATTCACTCAATACTGATTGAAATATTTGTATTCGCTCATTCTAATTCACTGGGTTAACATTCACTTTATACCACTTAATCCGTTTCTAGAACCCTCTAGGATCCTCTGTAGTCCAGGTGACAAGGTGAAAGGTGACAATGGTAACCATTAACCCACCATGCCACCGATTTATTTATTGCTGAGTCATGTTATACTGACTCATCTTCTACCAACTCAATGCATAATATTTGCTTATGATTAAACCATTGAATACTTTTTTAATGCTAAAATAATCCTGTTTTAGTTGTTTTGGTCGAAAATCTAAAGTGGCTAAGTAGAGCATGCTCCAGAATGCTTTGAGGGCTCAACAAAAGAAGTGAAAAAGGGGATAAAAGGAAAATAAATACTGTTGTTTTTACCAGTTATTCACCGCTGTGTTTTCTGAAATGGTGCAGTTTTACAGCAGGTTGTGAAAATGAGGGATACCTCAAAGTGCATGCGTGTGTGTGAGTGTGTGTATTTTCAGGAGTCAGGACCTCCAGGCCGATATGAATTACCCACAAGTACCACAGAATAATAACAGAAAAAAAGGAGAGTGTGGTCCACCAGTCCTGCACTGCGTACAAGAAATCGATAGCGATGCTTAATGCAGGCTGGATGAAAAATGAGTCTCAATAACACCACGCCATCATAAAAATAATAACAAAGCAAATAAAACACCTCACAGATGGTGAGAGGGGGTGGGGGGGTGGGGGGGGGGGCGACAGAAAGGACCTGGCTAAAACAGAGAAGGTGTATTTTAGGTTTTGTATGATGTTAGGATTCAGTTAATCCAATAAATGCAGCAATAAAAGGGTAGACAACAGTATATTTTTAGGAGTTTTTATTATCAGTGTTAACATGGAGGTAAAATGGTGGGTTTAAGTGATGTTTAAAACTCACAGTCGACTTCAACATTTTATTAATAATGAAACATCCTTTATAAATTAGGGCTGAAAACGACAAATAAATGTAAAAATAAAAATGATTTTATTCCACTCTGTCATTGGATATAAATGGGCAGAAAAGAGTTGTCTGGTTTACACTGCATTTAAAAGCATTTAAAACGATTCACTATCTAATATGAATTTGCAAATTCAAATTATACGGATTGGAGTGTATTTTGATTCACATTATGATTGACACCAGTTAATTTATATCCTTTTCTCTTCACCTTTTACAGATTTACTTTATAAGGATCCAAAGTGTATTGATTCAATAAAAATAATTTAGCTTTATACTAATTCACTTTCCATACATTACACGACATGCATTAAACAACAACAAAAAAGAATAAGCCATGTATATTTTAGCTCTGTGTCATCCATGTTACTGATTTAAATAAAATAATTCTGATTCAAACAAAGAGCCCGAGTCACATCAGTGCGTTCTTAAATATTACAATGAGCCCTAGTCACATGACTCAGTACTTACATATTATAATGTGCCCTCGTCACATGGTTTAAATATCATGGTTTAAGTATTCAGCAATTTATTGTCATTCTTTGAGATTAAATATCTGCCAAATCTTAATTTTTTTTTTAACTGATTCTGTACTTTATAACAATTCACATGATATCGGTTCACCTTATGGCAATTCACTACCTGTAAGCTGATTAAAGAGTCACAGATTACATTAATATTAATATTCATATTGACAATACACGGGATAAAATAGCATATTTTTTCCTGACACTGATTGTATGACGTTACAACGAGCACTGAACCACCAGTCACCCGGCCAAGACGTTTGTTACTTAAGTTGTGTCATGAAGCTACCCTGCTAATGTCACTTACAAGCTAAGAGGTCTACAGGCAACAGCTTAGCATCTGCATGCCACCTCTCTATTGGCCCTTGTAATGCCCCATGTCTGTTTTATTCATCGCTTCATTTAAATGTCCACTATTAACATTAACACTGTAATGCCAACATAAAATCCACCCCCCTGGCCCTTTTCTTCTCGTCTGTCCTGTTTTGGCTAAGCTAACCTCTGTGTTAGCAAGACGCTCGTTTAGCGCAGTGTGTTTAATTACATAAGAAGATAATTGCGAGGCTGAAAGCTGAAGCTGTGCCGCTTTGGCACGAGCCATTTGTTTGTTTTACACACTCACATCAACTTAATATATTTGGGAGCCTGAGTCCAAGATGGCCACCACCCAAATAGGATAAATGCGTGCATACACACACACTGGCAGTTAATGGGTGTAATCTGCATAATATCAAAAACTGAAGTGAATCAGAATACGCTTCAAAAACGGGCCTCTCTCTCTCTCCCGTTCTCTCACACACACATACACACAACTTTTCTTACATTTTTACTTGTTATTACTAATATATTATATTATATTATATTATATTATATTATATTATATTATAATATTATAATATAATAAATAATATAATATAATTAATATAATATATATAATATAATATACTTTATAATTTATTCATGTTCTGCTTATTTGACTGATTTTAATTTTGTATTTTATGTTTTTCTTTTTGTATGAAATTTAATTAGGTAATATTTTATTTGTATAGACAAATAAATTCACATAAAATATGGAATTTATTATTATTTATTATTATTATTATTATTATATTGTGGTGTTTGTTTTTATTTCTTGTTTTTGGTTATTTTATAATTATTTAAGGCTTTATATAATCCAATTCTGAAATAGAGTTAAATGATGTTAAATGATGAGCCGTACGCCTCAGTGTCTGCCACATAAAAGACTCTTTATTTAGACGATTATTTATTAACAGGATTATTGATTGCGTTTAGAGAAGTGGGTGGAGTCAGAGCCCTGAGCCTTGGGGGACATGCCCCCTTACCGCACAACATTAATGATGACACGCATCATCCATTACAGCCTAACAAGATGCACACGCGTGCATACAATCACACACACACAAACTACAACAATAAATACATTCCTTTGAAAAATATTTGGATTACATTTATTACTACACTATTACTATTAGATTACTACAGTTTTGTGCTACAAAAATGTCAGTGAACAAAAAAAAAAAAAAATCTAAGAAACAACTAAATAAATATTACAATGGAAAAGTAAAATATTAAGGAAATGAAATTAAATATATTACATAAAAAAACAAACATTTGAAAGAAGGGATAATAATAAGAAATTAATAAAGTTTAATATTTAGAAAATTCTGAAATTACATCCTAATAAAACATTTATTACATAAGCTTACTATTTATTAAAAGGTAATATGAGTCCTATGATTTAAAAAAATGAAATAATATGAAATATAAAAGAATATAGAATAAAACTAAAACCAATAAAATAAATAAAAGGAGAAAAATCTAAATTAAAATATACAAACAAACAAACCAAGAAAGAAAATATTTTAAAGGATAAATCAAAGAAAGAATAAAACAGTGAAGCTGCTGATTGGTTGAGTTTATGACTGGTTATGACATCATCACTAAACAGTTGAAATTTAAATCCCTTAGTTTTCAGACATTTCAATGTTTTGGTGTGTGTGTATGTGTGTGTTTGTGTGTGTGTGTGTGTGTGTGTGTGTGTGTGTGTGTATAATCACAGCTGTACAGACTGGAACACTGAGACAGATTGTCTGGAGGTCTATGTGACCCCTGACCCTGAAGCTCCCCAGAGACTCTTCACTTGTCCTCCGGGGGGTGCCATGTAAAAACATTCGCTATTTACTCCAAAATATTTGTAAATGTCATCTGTGTGGAAGAACAAGCCAAATGAGCCATACAGTACGTGTGTGTGTGTGTGTGTGTGTGTGTGTGTGTGTGTGTATGAATGTGTGTTTGACCCCATCCACATACATAGGAAGAAATGCGAGCCATAAGAAGGAAGAATGATGTGAGGGACAGATGGATGGATGGACAGACGGATGGACGGATGGATGACAGCAGAGGTAGGCCACAGACGCCTGTCGTCCACCGCGTCTGTCTGCTCCACTAAAAACGTCCTTACTCAGTTTCATCCGCGGCCATGAAACAGATCGATAATGCTACATTACTGCACTAATCTCACACACACACACACACACACACACACACACACACACACACACACACACACACACACACACACAGATCCATCAGGCGTGCAAAGTTTAACGATCGTCACGGTAACCACGTTCGATGGTCCACAAAGCTACAAGCCTGTGTGTGTTCTGCGTGTACAACACAGTACTGATGATAATCATTAGCATGATTAGCATAATCTTATCTAATCCACTGGGTTCTCTTCGATCCCAAACAAGCAGCAGCAGATATCTTTGGATGCACCATCTGGGTATTCCAGGTTCATTTTAATTCCGGAGCAAGTTTAAGTAGCACACAGTCGATGGAGTCTTGATTCTGTTCATGTTTAATCACCAGAGTTTGTAGTTGATGGAATAGTGAGCTCTTGGTTCATCAGTTTTCTTGTGACAATAATATTCCATTCAGGTCGTCACAAAAGACCTCGGTCCAAATCTACCATCCTTAGGTCTACAAACTTTTATTGCCTTCCCGAGGTCTACAAGATCCATCTGCCAGCTTGAGATCTACAGTACAAACTCTTTCTTAAGCCAGTTTGAGGTTTGGACCAGCATCTGCTGATTGTACTGACTGAACCTTTTTTCATTCAGGATAACTTGCTCAACTTACAGTTCTACTGACTTCAGTCATGGTTAGTATCTTGATCACTACAATTGTTAACTTTTAATCTGCATTTGTTATGTAAACTGTACTAATCAGCCCAAGTAATAACGTTCTTTTTCTGCAGCAGGGTCCAGGTTCCTCTGAAGGTTCTTCCACCTGAGAACCATCATAGCTAATAGATTTCTTTTTACCCATGTTAACACATCAGTCCATCATAGTTGAGTCTGTTTTGCTGGTCTATCTTTTAG
>QNUK01000061.1:2335000-2542500 GCA_013621035.1 Clarias magur | reverse complement strand
AATGGTTTTCCACATCGAGGAAAAAAAGGGTCATTTAAACAAGTACACTTTGTCCTTATTGAACTTGTTTTGTCTGAAAATGGGCCCGGGCTTTTTCCCCCGTTTTTCACTCACCCTCTTTATTTCTCCGTATAAAAGAAAAAAGAGAAGGAAAAAAAGGAAAGAGGAAATGTATAAAAAGCCTGACTGGCTTCTGAGGCGTAGGACAAAAAACATAAACACACACACACGCACACACACACACACACACACACACACACACACACACACACACACACACACTAGTTTTCCAGCTTTATGATTTTTTTTTCTATATTCATGTACTGTATATTAGTAAGAAATCAACCTCTGTGTGTGGTGTTGTTACCGAAAACTAATCAGTGACACTAACACCATTACTATAACACCATATTCCAAGTGTTTTATTCCTCTTACACCACAGCAGTTTACCGATAAAAAACCTCACAGTTACAGCTTTGTAAAAAAGCTCTGACTATTACAAAGTGCTAACACTGGAGACTCCTTTCTTACATGTTACACATTAACATCTCTGTAGAAAACCTTTTTGCACTATTAAAATACAACAAATCTGTTTATTATCACTGGAGTGTGTGCTGTACACGTCACTCAGAATGGGTCATTTCTATGGAAACAATTAAGTATTAAAACCTGCTGTTATAGACAATTAATCAGCACCTTCTGTCCAATCAAAATCACACCAATAAATAGATGATCTAGGCACACACACACACACACACACACACACACACACACACACACACACACACACACACACACACACACACACACACACACACACACACACACACACACTCACAAACACATGCACACATGCACATTATGTGACATATGGACTGGTATTGTATTTTCTCCCTCTCTCTCTCTCTCTCTCTCTCTCTCTCTCTCACTCTCTCTCTCTCTGTTTCTCGGTTTCCTTGTGTCTCCACTGTGTCTCTCCTCTCTTTTATTTTTACTCATCCTTTTAATAGATTTTACGATAAATTAAGTGCGTTTTACTTTTACCACACACACACACACACACACACACACACACACACACACACACACACACACACACACACACACACACACACACACATCGATAACGCTCAGATTTCGGCAGGAAAAACCTGACTTAGTTGCAATTAAGCTCCATTAGCCCAGGCTAATTAACCGCAGTGATGTTGATATTCCACACGCCATTTTATTATGGCGTTGCATTTCCACCAGAAACCAGAGAGAGAGAGAGAGAGAAGGGGGCAGTAGAAAGGCATTCAAACAATGGAAGATAATATGGTAGATATCAAAAGATAATGTTGGAGAAACAGAAAGAAAATGTAGTAAGGAAGAAAGATGAACTGATGGTGGTGAATGAGGAGATGGAGGGATGGCAGTGGAAAGAGAGTAATGATGGATGGAATATGGTGGAAAGTAGGATGGGATGATCATATAAAGAGAGATGGAGAGATGAATGGAAGGTGATTATGGAAATAGAGTTGGAGCAATGGTGATGGAAGAAGAGATGGAGGGATAGTGGTTGAAAAGAGATGATTGGAGGGAATATGATGGAAAGTAGAATGGGGTGATCATGGTGGAAAGAGAGATGGAGAGTTGAATGGAAGGATAGAAGATGATTATGGAAAGAGACATGGAGTGATGGTGGTGAAAGAGAGATGCAGGAATGATAGTGGACAGAAAGATGAAGAAAGAGATTTGGTGGAAAGAGACGATAACTGGAGATATGTAAGGGTGATGATAGAAGGTGATGGTGGAAAGTGAGATTAGTGATGGTGTTGAAAGAAGAGATGAAAGGATGACCATGGAAGGGGAAAAATTCAGAATTAGTGCTGGTGAAAGAAGAGATGGAGAAAGGGAGATGGTGTGATAGTGGAAAGAGAGATGGCTAGATGGTGGTGGAAGGAAGAGATAAAAAGAATGTGGTGGAAAGTACGACACAGTGATGATGGAAACAGATGGAGAGATGAAAGGAGGGATGGAATTTGATGGTGGAAAGAGAGATGGAATTGTGATAGTGAAAGGAGAGATGGAGGGATGATGGTGGAGAGGGAATGATGGTGAAAAGAGGGATGATGAATTGCGGGACGTAAAAGTGATGGTATAATGAGAAAGAGAGATGGAATGTGATGGTGAAAGAAGATATTAAGGGGCAATACTTATTTTGGAGATTTTGAGGAAATGATGTAGTAATGATATTGAGTAGAGATGGAATATGGTGGAAAGTAGGTTGGGGTGATAAGTGTGGGAAGAGATATATAGATAGATAGATGAAAAAGAGATAGAATGGTGAAGGTGGAATGTGAAAGATGAGGTGAGATGCTGGTTGAAACAAAGATGGAGTGATGAATGATGAAATGGGTTAATAGTGAAAAAATAGAGTAACGGTGCTGGAAACAGAAATGGAGGGATGACAGTTGGGAAAAAGGGATACAGTGCTGACAATGGGAGGATGGATGGAGAAAGTAAGGCGATGGTGGAAAGAGAGGTTGAGGTATGAATGAAGAGATTTTGAATGGAGAAGGGTGATGGTGGAATAAATAAGAAAAGTAAGACTGAAGGGTAATGGTTAAATAAAAAACAAAGACTGAAGGGTGATGGTGGAAAGAGTATGGTGATAGGACAAATGGAGGGATGATCATGGAAACGGAGAAGAGAAAATGATGACATGAGTGAAAGAATTATTATGGTAAACAGAAAGATGAGATGGTCGTGAAAGTGAAATGAGTGATTTTTGTTGAAACACAGATGGATGAAGGTCAGTGGGAAAAGCAAAATAGAGGGATGAAAAAGAGATGAAAAAGAAATGGGAAGACAAATGCAAACAAAGAATTAGAGATAATTGTGGCAAAAGACTAATGGATTTTGATAAAAGAAAGGATCGGATAATGGTTAAAGAGAAAAGTGAGATGGAGGGATGATGGTGAAAAGAGAGATTGAGGAATTATGGAGGGATAGATGGATGGGAAGAGAAATAAAAGCATTGGCTGAGGGAAATTAAATTGATCTGCTCTGAGGTGGCACATTTAATTATCCAACAGAGAAACATGACATTTTATACATCTCTCTCCCTCTCTCTCTCTCCCTCTCTCTCTCTACATTAGCTCACCACACCGCCTCATATTCTCAGACTGGAGGCAGACTGTCTAGCCGACATTGCCTGTCTGCACACACACACACACACTGAGTCATCATCCTTGTCTTGCTCCTGTCTTGTCCTGTTTTCACTCTTTGCTCATATAATCCCATGTCTTTTCATTTCCATCTTTATTTTCTCCTGATTTAAACAGAATATTTTAATGTAGATAATGTAGATTCCAACGAGTCTGTGATTATAATTAGTGTGTGATATATTAGCAAGTGTGTGGTTATAGCCAGCATGTGATATTAGTGAGTGTGTGAAATTTGTGAGTGTGTGATTATAGCGAGTGGGTGATATTAGCGAGTGTATGATTATAGCGAATAGGTGATATTAGTGAGTATGTGATTATAATGAGTATGATTATAGCCAGTGTGTGATGTTAGCAAGTGAGCGATTATAGCGACAGTGTGATATTAGTGAATGTGTGATTATAGCAAGTGTGTGTTTATAATGATATTGCAGATTTATTTCCCATTATCTCTCTCAGTGATTATATTTTTAAATTTGTCTCATTCACATGTACTTTATGTCCTGGGCCTGAAGCTAGGATGAGCCAGATGAGAGCGGATTATATTAAGGATTAAAAGCAGAAGTGTAAAGATATTTTATTTTACTTATTTACTTCACTGAAACATATATGCTCAATTTTTTGTGACATGCAGGTGTGTGAACACACACACACACACACACACACAAACACACACGCACACACACACACACACACACACACACACACACACACACACACACACACACACACACACACACACACACACACACACACACACACACACACAGAAAATCCTAAATCTGTAATTGGCTACATTCCCATCTGGTTTTTAAATGACTGCCTAAACCAGTTACTGCTCGCTCCCTGGCCTGGGATGTGTTCCAATAATCACAGATAATGACCACATCCTGTAGTGGTGTAGTGTTTAAACACAATTTACTTTCTAATGGAGAGAGAAAGTGAGACAGACAGACAGACAGACAGAGAGACAGACAGACAGATAGACAGACAGACGGACAGATAGACAGACAGATAGACAGACAGACAGACAGATAGACAGACAGAGTTCAGGTCACACATTCATGCATTACTAGAGTCACAATTACTGCTTTTAAGTGATAAATTAAATGTTTAAAGTTTGTCTCTCTGTAGAACCCTATACACGTTTTGCTGAAAGTATTTGCTGGCTGTATTATGCATAGCTGTCATAAGTATAGACTAAAAATGTTTCATTTCATAAATAAAGAATTAGGCATTGTTATGCACTGTTATGGAAAAATAATAAAAAACAATGGAGTGTAATAAAGGCGAGTTACTGTAACTAGCCAGAAGTTGATTATTTTACTATAACAGCATGTTTTGGAGTGTTTTTATTCTTTTTACACCACAGCAATATGCCAACATTTACACTTAAAAAAAAAATTATAACGTGAACTGTTTATCCATTTATAGTTTCATGTACTGTTTAATTACTTACGTTAAATATGTTACTTCTCTTCATCAACCGCTCTTTTGTTTATCTCTTCTTATTCTAAGAAAAAAAAGAAGAAGTGTAAACTCAGTGTCCAAGAAGTGTCCTGAAGATACTTCAAGTTACAGCTACTAGCGCTAACACTGACGACTCCTTCCATACATTTTACAAGATCATGTTTATTATCAATGGAGCATGCACTGTACAAGTCCCTGTGAATGAGCTGTTGCTACGGAAATGATAACATACTGTATCAGAGAGAGAGAGAGAGAGAGAGAGAGAGAGAATATAAAGCTGCACTACTTTAGGGGTGCAGTTATATAGAATTAATCTATAAACATTCTGACCAAAGAAAATGCAGAACTTAACAGCACTGAAAATCTTTAATATATACTGTATGTGGTGCTGTTTCTTAATAGAGGGAGAGAGAGAGAGAGAGAGAGAGAGAGAGAGAGAGAGTATGAGTGTATGCACTATTCTATAATGCCATTAGAGATGTTTGTAAGGAGTAAAATGAAATCAGGCTTCAACTGCACTCTCAGGGACGGTCTGCGGGACAAGCCTGGGGGCAGAAATCCGATTGGGAATCAGGACTGGTAGAGAGATAAGTACAGAGAGAGAGAGGGATAAATAGAAAGAGAGAGAGAAAAGGAGACACACTTAATCACATAAACGTGTCATGCTACAGCATATGATGTGCTCTATTACAGATTTTTGCTGAAACCACAAAACCCCGAGTTGTTTATATTCCACTGGTTATCTCTCACATTTACTGATACTGAATCACTGCAGCGACAAGTAGAACAGATTTTATAAGATGTTATATATCAGATACTTGAGTCACATAAATCCAAAGATTTGATTAAAGATAAACATTGCACATTAAGTGTTTATTAGTTCTCTCTCTATCAGCTCTGACAGTATTGAAGGTTTAAATGAATGCCCACACTATTTTATGTTATCATTTCCATACAGTAGGAAACAGCTCATTCTCAGGAACAGATTAAAAAAATAATTGTTGCTGTGGAGAAGTTTTCACTAGTAAGAATAAGGAAATGTTTGTCTGGAAAAAGTCTCCAGAGTCAGCGCTTTGTAACCATTACTGTAAAGTTTTCCCACATTTTCAGGACAGAGAAGTTGAGACAGGGACAGAGACAAGC
Source organism: Clarias magur (assembly GCA_013621035.1). Classification (NCBI taxonomy): domain Eukaryota; kingdom Metazoa; phylum Chordata; class Actinopteri; order Siluriformes; family Clariidae; genus Clarias; species Clarias magur. The sequence continues at coordinate 2,536,681 of QNUK01000061.1, read as the reverse complement.
TGCAACTTTCTCTCATTAACTTAAAGAGAGAGAGTAACGAGAGACTGATGAGGGCACAAGTGTTCATAGCGACAACAAGAGCTCGCTCGTGTCATGGAGGTCTCTATGACATTTAACGTATCTATAAATAGATAAAATGCATGACATGTTTGTACTTACCAAAATAAAAGACTGTTTACAGTCTGTAATACAGTTAAACTTATTATTATTCTATTACAGAATATTAGTATATTATTGGATGAGTATTTTAGATAATCATGGGATGTTTCATCTAGCTTCATCATCCTTTATGTGAAATTGCTTTTATGCAACTGTTCTATAGACCCAAAATTAATATTGATTGACATTATGGACACAATATGGACAAATAAAATGTTTATTTCGGCTCTACTGATGGAAATACTCTAGATACCAATGAAGCAATAGTAGTTGGGCTGATTTTCAGGCATGTCCGATGCTTACTGTGTGTAGGTACTATTGCTGGCTCTCTCCCGACTCCCCTGTTTTTACATTAGTAATATTGAGCACACTTGCACATGTACACTCTCCGATACAACAGGTGGCACTATCCAATGCCTCAATAAACACAAATAGAAGAAGAGTACAAGCAAGTCAACCGTTCAGCAATGCCTAATATTATTGATATACTGTATAGCCTGCCTTCCTACATTATTAGCTATGGTCGTGTAGATTTAAAACTACAGCATTTGGTAGATGCCCTTACCCAGAGCGACTTACATTTTATCTCATTATACACCGAAGCAGGCGAGGGTTAAATGCTCTGCTTAAATGCTCAGTTGGGCCCTTTTTTTAAGGGCCCAACATCAGCAACTTGGTGGTTGTGGGGTTTGAAGATGGCAGCTTCCAAACCGTAGGCCGATGCCTTAACAGCTGAGATACCCCTGACCCAGATCTGCACATGAGACTGCATACCCAGAAAGATTTCAGAGGAGCCAAAAGCACTGACGACATCACAGTCTAACTAGCGGTCTGCTTTTGTGTTTAAGTACAATTAGCTTCCATAGTGGCTTTGAGTACACTGTAAGCACCAGATTTTGTTATTGAATGGACTCTGACCGGTGCCAGAGACCCTGATGTTAAAGCACCCATTAAGGTGCTTTCACATTATGCACAATTGATTTGTTGTGTCCATGAATGACTGCCCCCCAACACCCCTGCAGACCAGCATTTACATTATTTTTATTTTCTGTACTCCTGGACACGTGCATATTTTAACTCTCCAACACAGCAGATGGCAGTACCAAAAGCAAATTTCATCTTTTTGTCTTTATCTGATGAGCTCAAGCCTGAAGAGAATCATTTGCAAATGATGTCGCTAACTCTACTGTAGTAACCTTTTCAATGCAGGAACTGTAATTATACATGGTGAACCCAGAATAGCAGCGAGATACACATTAGAGGACTGGATCTAGCTGTTCTACAAGAGACAATAATATTAGTGTGTGTGTGTGTGTGTGTGTGTGTGTGTGTGTGTGTGTGTGTGTGTGTGTGTGTGTAATGAGATGAGAGATGAGTTGTAAAACCCAACACACACTTCATTACAAAGAGGAGACACTTTAGATCAAGAGTGTGTGAGGACACGACCCTCAGGGGGTTTACAACTCATCTATCTGTCTCTCGGACTGTCTCAAGTCACACAAGTTACCTTAGAGCTGTGTTATCGCTCTCTTTCTCTCAAATGCCACACACACACACACACACACACACACACACACACACACACACACACACACACACACACACACACACACGCACACAGGTGTTCTGTTGATCCCGAGCCCGACGGCAAAGTAACCAGAGATCCGTCAGTGTTAAACTTCAGATAAGACACTTTTTCTTTCCTCTTCTCCACCTGTCGCTCTCTCGTTCTCAACGTCTCTCTTCCTCTCTGTGTGTCACTGAGAGGAGGGGTAAAAGGTGAAAGTGAGAAACTGAGAGAGACAAAGACATGCCGTTGGTAAGAAGAGAACCTTCACTTATCTGTCTGGATGGACAGATTTCACATTCCAGCACAAGAGAGTGACAAAAAGAAAACGCATTGCCATCCGTGTGTCCTTCAGAAACTGTAGAACGTTGTGCATAAGTAATAAAATTTGGCAAAACAATTTAATACTGCATGTTCTCTTAATCTCAATAATAGTTTGCATGTCTCTCGAACCTTTAGTTTGGCTCTGGAATCTTTCAGTACACTCCAGTTGTGCTAAGAGACACTACAACTTTTGGTGTGAATCTTAAATTGTCAATGTGATTCTTACTGTAAGTCCTTCTTGTGGTCCTATAGACTTTAGTGCAGATCTTTCATAGTTATTATGGTTCTTGATAGGGTTCCTACAATCTTTGTTAGGGATCATTGACATAGTCCTAGAGTCCTTTATTTAACCGTACAGATATTGCTTTGGGATCTTTATTTATTTTGTTTTCCAGCTATACTACATTCTGTGTGTGTGTGTGTGTTTAGCCATATAATCCTGATGTAGTTCTAGAATCTCACATGTGGTTCTTAACTCTTTGGTCCTTTTTGAAGTTCTAAAACCCTAAACTTCTCCAGTCTTTGTTGTGGACCTTCAATCTTTGTCTCTCTGGATGTCTCTTAAATCTCTCTAGTAACTATTTAATCCTTGGTAAAAGTATATAATCCGGATGTGAGCTGTGAATTTCTCATGTTCTTGATGTTGTTTTTAGTGGTTCCTACAGTTCTACAATTCAAGATTTGATCCTTATATAATCTCTACAATCCTTATTTTGGCTATCCAGCCATTGTGAGGCTCTGTGAACATCATTGTGGTTTATGTTCCTCAGTGTCACTCTGTGATCTTCAGTGCATCACAGTGATCCTCAGTGTGGCTCTATAATCTTTGGTGCATCTCCATGATAATTTTTTTTAATTAATTAATAAAAAAAAAAAAATTTTTTTCATGATTTTCTCCCTAATTTAGTCGTATCCAATCCCCACCCATCATTAGGGCACCCTGCATTATCCACTCCTCGTGCTTGTATGAGCTCACAGATGCCTGTGATTGACTTAGAGCCATGATTGATGGGAGAGTGCAGAGTGACTCTCATCCCTCCGCTCTGAGAGAGCTTGGCCAATCAGGTCTCTCTAGGCCGCTGGCTGTGAGAGGCTACAGCATCAAACTTGCAATCTTCAAATGATAGGGCGAGCTCGTTACCTCCGAGCCACTTGGGGGCCATTACTTTGATTCTAAATGCAACTCTAGATGCAGCTCTAAGATCCTCAGGATAGCTCTATGATATTTAGTGTCAATTTATTATCTTTATTGCAGCTCTGTAATCTTTAGTGTCTATATCTCTATGTATATATCTTTACCTATTTGATCTGTGGTGTGGCTCTAAGATCCTCTGCATAGTTCTATAATATTTATTTACTTTATGCTGCTTAGTACAGCTCTGTAATCCTTACTGTCACTTTATTAACCATAGTGCAGGTCTATGCCCTTTCCTGTCACTTTATGATCCAGGGTACAGCTCCATGACCTCGGTTGAGCTCTATATTATGTACTGTTGCTAGAGGATCCTCAGTGAAGGTCTATAATTTTTAGTTTCATTTTATGACATTTGTTGCAGCTCTATGATCCTCAGGACAGCTATATAATCTTTAACATCACTTTATGATCCTCAGTGCAGCTCTATAATATTTAGTGTCACTTTATAATCCGCTGTGTAGCTCTATGATTCTCAAGTTCAGCTTTTAGTATTTGCTGTCACATTATGAGGGTTAGTGCAGCTCTATAATCATAGGTGTTACTTTATGATCTGTGCTGCAGGTCTATAATCCTAAGGACAGCTTTATAGTCTTTGGTGTACCTTTATGATCCTTAGTGTAGCTCTATGATCCTCAGGACAGCTCTAGAATCTTTCCTCTCACTTTATGATCCTCAATGCAGCTCTATTATCCCCAGGACAGCTTTGTAATTATTGGTGTCACTGTATGATCCTGGGTTCAGCTCTATGATCTTTACAGTTGCACTTGGTGTATACACATTATGCACAATATAATTGTGAATGTAGCGCCTCAGGGCATAACTATGAACCTAAATACAGCTCAATAAACTTGTCACTCCATAATCCTGAGTGAAGGTGATCCTTTATGATCTCCAGTGTGGCTCTATGTGGCTCTATGTGATCTTTGTTACTCTATAAGGTGGCATGCTATTATATTCTGTCATTACACCCTCTTCAGGTTATACAGGTGTAATGTGTGTGTGAGTGTGTGGCCATGCAAAATATAAGCCAGTGGTTTGAGGTTTCACACACTCTGTGAGGTCATATTCACACACATTCATTCACTCTCCCCTCCACCTGTCATCACCTCACAGATTCAGACTGGAAGCACCCAATGCTAACCCAATAGCAGCCTTAGAAATCGCTGGAATGCACCCCCCCCCACACACACAGCCTTAATTCTACAGTGTGTTTGTGCTGAGACAATAGTGTTATCACCTGTATGTCATCTATTCAAACACACATGCACAAATAATAAAAACATTATGACCATGCCCACCTGCAGCCAAAAATGCTTTGTGTGCATGTGTGTGTGTGTGTGTGTGTGTGTGTGTGCGAGAAAGCATGAAAGAGAGAGAAAGAGAGAGAGATCACTATTCCTGGATAACAAATTAATGATTACCGGCACCGTGGCTTAGGTTTACCACTGTCGTCTTGCACCTTCAGGTCCTATGATCGATTCCCATGTGGGTCTTTGTTCATGGAGTATGCATTTTCTACCCGTACTTGGGTTCCCTCCCGGTCCTTTCCGGTTTCCTCCCACTGTCCCTATTCATGCAGATTAAGCTAATTGGCATTTTCAAATTGCCTGTTTTGTGTGAATGCACATGTGAATGTTCACTGGAGGTCCTACACAGTCGTTCAAATAGGAATAAATGCAATGGTTACCATTGGCTTCCACAGGTTCTGGTTGGACTACAGGGGTTCCCTGGATAGTTGGATGGATGGAAACTAATGATTAGCAGACAGTTCAGAGTTGCTAAATATAGAAACTTTTAAAATGTTTATTATGTCATCCATAGAGTTTTCTTGCACACACTCACACTGTGTGCATGAATGTGTGTGCGTGTGTGTGTGTTCCATTTTTCGGAGTATGTCATGCCTCATCCTGTGCTAGTAACCCGATGCTAGCGCTAATCAAAGAGCAAAACCACAACTGCTGCTATCTATTATAGATAACAGGCGTCCAAATGCATCAGGTAGAGCTGGGGCTTTTGAAGGATGGAGTGTGTGTGAGAGAGAGAGAGAGAGAGAAAGTGAGAGAGATTGATAAAGATAGAAAATTATGTTTCTGTATCTTTAGGGCTTCATCTGTCCATTCCACATAATCACAGCTTATTACCGGCCACCTTTTTCTCTATTAAGATAATCACCGGCAATTAGGAGGAGAATAGGACGGCCACGCGGCGAAAAATCACACACTAAGTAATATTTTCCCCCACCTTCACACCCTCACACTCTTTTGATGTCGTCCTGTCCCTGTCACTTTTTTTTTTGCTTGTTTTTTTTCCTCCTTTTTTTTTTTAACATGGCCGAAAGAGTGCTCGAAAACCACCAGCGCCACTATTAAGGGAAAAAAGCGAGGACGATTTTTCAAGAGCGTCATGATTAAAGAAAAAGAGGAGAGCCAAAAAGAGTGAGAGTGTGTGTGAGTGAGAGAGAGAGAGAGAGAGAGAGAGGAGCAAATAATCCAGAAATCTCCAAATCTGTGAAGAAAATCGAAGGTGGGTTTTTTCGCTCAGAGAGAGAAGCGGGGAAAAAATACAAGCCTCATCCGAGGAAGCCATTAAACCTGCCTTTGAAATAAAATGCGTCCCGTTCTCGAGAGCGCGCGCCTTAATGGCAGCTTTTGTCAAAAGAAAATATCCAGTGGCGGGGACGGCAAAGAGGAGGGAAAAAGATGGATTCATCTAAATATTGGGACAGAGGGGAAGCACCCAGCCGCAGGTGGAGAACAACACAGAGCCATTTTCACAAAGACAAAATGCAGGAAATGATACGACAGGGGACATGGTCACGGGAACAGCTACGGGCTAATATTCAGCATCGGCGGTGGATAAAAGGCCACACAGATTTATATTTTAAAAAAAGAAAGAAAATAACACACACATGCACACACACACACACACACACACAAAGGGTTTAAAATTGCAGACCTAATTATCGCACAAAAACGAGTTGCTCTTTTTGCATTAGCCTTTTGGCTAAGTCGCTTTTAAATGGTTTTAGGAGAGCTCGTTTTCATAACGCCTCGCTATTTTTTTAATTAGCAGGGCAGAGTGCTTAGCGCTGACACACTTCATCGTGTCTGATTTATTCCTCTCTCCCTCTCTCTGTCTCTCTGAGTGAAGTGAGAGAGCTCCTGACCCTCTACATTCAGAACACTCGTTCGTTTCTAGCATGGAAAAATATCAAAATGACTCTTAGCTGAATAGCTGAAGAGAAAATCTCAGCCGGAGAAGAAAAAGTATGATTTCTCATACACTCTCACATCCTCCTCCAAATCACGGTGCTTGATAAACATTTTTTTCCAAAATACATTGCACCTGGATGTGCAAGACAACCGTGCTAACCACTAAGTGCCATTGCAACAACTTGGCACAGGTTTTATGTCGGATGCCCTTCCTGACGCAACCCTCCCATTTTAATTAGCATGAATATGCAAATTAGAAAATGTCCACCCTATTTGCTGTGAGAATTCCCACTATCATAGCATACTATCAGTTGTAGGGTTGCCAAGAGTCCCATAAAATACAGAATCATTCTATAATTGGAAACTAAAATACCTGTTACGTATTAAACCGATACGTGATGCGGGAAGTGAAATCAATTGGAGACCAATACTACAGGTGAGACTACTAATGTATAGCAAATAGTATGACACAAGGCGACATCTTGCCAGGGGGCGGCACTCAGCATGTGGGGAAATATAAAGTAAAACTTCAGAATGATGTTAATATTTGTGTAATCAGTTTTCAATCAGTTTTCAATCAGACGGCGGCACGATGGTGTAATGGTTAGCACTGTCGCCTTGCACTGCCAGGGTCCGGGTTCGATCCCCGGCCAGGCTCGATTCCCGTCTCTGTGTGCATGGAATTTGCATGTTCTCCCCGTTCTTGATGGGTTTCCTCCGGGTACTCCAGTTTCCTCCCACAGTCCAAAGACATGTAGGTTAGGCTAATTGGTGTTCCCAAATTACACGTAGTGTGTGAATGAATGAATGAGTGAGTGTGTGTGTCTGTGCCCTGCGATAGATTGGCACCCTGTCCAGGGTGTACTCTGCCATGTGCCCTAAGTCTCCTGGGATAGGTTCCAGGTCCCCGTGACCCTGAATACAGGATTAAGCAGTATAGATGGTGAGAGTGAGTGAGTTTTCAATCAGGACACCTATGTTCAAATGCTTTTTAAAGATTTCAGCATAGCATTCAATACTATCATCTAATCGGGAAGCTGAGCCTGCTGAGCCTGGACCTTCTGCCCAGAAGGCCTCTGTAAATGCAGATCAGGGACAGCACCTTCAGCACCACCACACTTAGCACTTCAGCCCCCTAGGACTGCTCAGTCTCCTGTTGTTCACACTGCTGACTCATGATTGTGTTGCGACACACAGCTTCAATCACATCAGCAAGTTGGCTAATGACATGACCGTAGTGGGTCTCATCAGCAAGAACGACAAGTCAGCATACACAGAGGAAGTACAGAGGCTAACGGACTGGTATAAAGACAACAACCTGTTTCTGGATGTTAATAAGACAAAATAGATGTTTGTTGACTTCAGGAGGACACGGAATGACCATTCTCCTCTAAACATCAATGGCCCCTCTGCGGAGATCGTCAACAGTACCAAATTCCTTGGTGTCCACCTGGAGGAAAATCTCACTTATTCCCTTAACACCAGCTCTCTGCATGAGAAAGCCGAACAGCGTCTTATCTTCCTGAGAAGGCTGAGCTTCCACCACCGATTCTTACAATCTTTTACAGAGGGACTATTGAGAGCATCCTGAGCAGCTGCATCAGTGTCTGGTTTGGGAATTGTGCCGTCTTGGACTGCAAGACGCTACAGCGGACAGTGAGGACAGCCGGGAAGATCATCGGGGTCTCTCTTCCCTCTATCACAGACATCTACACCACATGCTGCATCCGCAAAGCCACCAGCAATGTGGCTGATCATACACACCCCTCACACTCTCTCTTCACCCTCCTGCCATCTGGAAATAGGTGCAGAAGCTTTCGGGTCTTCACATCCAGACAATGCAACAACTTTTACCCACATGCCATACGTCTCCTCAACAAGAAAGGAGTAGACTGATACACACACACACATACACACACACACACACACACACACACACACACACACACACACACACACACACACACACACACACACACACACACACACAGACTCAGATAAACATTCACCTCTATAAAATGGAACTGGACTGATAAATACCCTCATGCACAATACACAATTATTTACAACTATCCAACACCAACCTGGAATTGTTTTTTTCCACAATATTTAAGGACTCTTTCCTGTCACTGCTGCTATTCACGATCAATGTTTACTGTTTTTTTATCCATGATGTCATTACCTTGCACTACCTCAACCCACTATCACATTTATCACAGCATATTGCATTGTGCCACGTTGTCGTGTTGATTCCCCTGTTTGCACATTTGCATGTGCACTTTATGTCGTCGTGTGTTGTCTTTTATATTTTGTATAATACTTAGAATGGTTTTTAACTTATGGTGTCAATTTGGTTTGTCAGCGATAGTCAGCTAATTAGGTGTCCTATAGCTAGTTAGTTTCTGTTTCTGTTGTAATTTATGTTGCATGTGAGTAGCACCTTGGTCCTGGAGGAACGCCGTTTCGTTTCGTTGAACTGTATATGGTTGAAATGACAATAAAAGCCTATTTGACTTGACTTGACCTGACAGTTGTTAATGCGTCACATTTTTCATGGTCACCGTGTGAGTTAATTAACCTTGTTATTGCCCTGTTTCTAGAGGAAAGGGCCTAGTGGACATCACCTCAGGTTGCTTGAAGGGAGCAGGGAAAATGCAACTAGTAAAACCTCTCACACGACGAAACGCAAACGAAGATCATTCATAACACTGGGAACATAAACTATACTGTACAGTTTCACAGGCATACTTCATTCTCCTCTTTTGTGTGAAATAGTTCAGAATAATATATAACCAATCTACACACCCTGAGGTAAAATAGTTTCGTTTTGGCTCTTAATTAGGTGTGTGTAATGTCCTGATGCTTGTTAAATTAAATAAATAAATAAATGAATAAACAAGAATAAAAGGTCAAAGCCATTAGGGTCATAGTTAAACATATGTACCGTAGCTGTTATAGTGTAAGATAAACTGTTATATCTTTATGATATTGTGTAGGTAGTAAAATAGGTGAGTATAACACTTATGTAACTTACCTTGCTGTGCCACTAGCTTACTGTACATAACACTGAAAGTAATTTCATATTTAGTTTCATAATTTTATGCTACCAAAGATAAGACAAAAGTTAAAGCCGTGCAATCAGGCAAATCAGACTGCAACAACTGATAGATACACTGTGTATTCAGGGTCACGGGGGGGCCTGGAGCCTATCCCAGGAGACTTAGGGCACATGGCAGGGTACACCCTGGACAGGGTGCCAATCCATCGCAGGGACACACACACACACATACACTCACTCATTCACACACTACGGGCAATTTGGGAACGCCAATTAGCCTAACCTACATGTCTTTGGACTGTTGGAGGAAACTGGAGTACCCGGAGGAAACCCATCAAGAACATGCAAACTCCATGCACACAGAGACAAGAATCGAGCCTGGCCGGGGATCAAACCCGGACCCTGACGGTGCAAGGCGACAGTGCTAACCATTACACCACCTGAGTAGCAAATAATATTAAATATTTTATTTATTGTATAAAAATACATACATGCTATATACAACTTTTACAAATATCTTACAAACCCTTATATAGACATACTTGGGTTATGACTGAAGGTGTGAAACCAACTGTAGCCCCTTAAAAACAACAAACAATAAAGCTATCACCCAAACCTCAATGTCCCTTATTTCTGTTTCACAGAATTGGCAATCCTATTCTCAGTTAGCTTCTCAGTGAGCTGTGTAGCTAACTATGTAATGTGATGAGTTTTTAAATTCCTTCTAAATAAATAATCAACAAACTACGAAGGAGCTGCTAGAAAAAAGAGCACATGAGAACCTTTCACTATTATAACATCCTAATCGATATGCTAATTGATAATATGCATCAATATGCAAATGTAGTTCATTAAAATATATAAAAATATGCAAATAAGTAAACATTTTCCTGTTGTCCAAACGATTATTGATAAATATTGGTTACCTATGCTAGTTTGCTAACTATCTGCTAGTTATTAAGGCCTACATTAGTCACATTTTGTGTTACCGAACACATCAGATTTCAATAGCATTAGCTACGTTAGCTCGCCTGGAACAGAGCAGTAAAACTTTCTAGCCTGTGATGAAAGATTTCAAGATGCAGCCACGTGAATCGTCACGCTCCGGCGCATTTCTGTGAAACTCTAGACGCTTGCACATGTCAACATGGACGCAGCATCGATCCAACGAGAGCAGGTTAATGTCGTTAATGAATAGGAGTACAGATAGGTCAGCAGAGAGATCAGAGGTTACAGGTCAGAAGGTCATAGTCAGGGTCATGACCTCACTGGATCTCAGTAGTGGATCTCCTAATACTCATGTTTCCTCACATTACAGTGCTTGGCTCTCATCTGGAGAATGGAATCATGGGATACGGAGTCCTCTGGTTACAATGATGTTTAAACTTTGTTTTCTCTTTACAAGATTATTATTTTATAATAACCCAATTTTATTGCTTTATTTTTTGTCATTTTCCTTTTTTATTTTGTTTATCTTTGTCCATTGTTAGGTTATTTTAACAATAATAACAGTTTGGTTTTCTTTATTTCTTTATTTTACACTGCCATTTGTTGCATTTAGTTTTTTGCACTCTACTGTTTATTTACTAATATTTCTTACAATGTTTGTAAATCATACGCATCATAATTTTTTACTTCTTTGTTTTTCTTTTTGCACACTTTTTAAAATAACATTTTAGAATTATTTTCAACTTTGCGTTCCTTTACAGTCGTTTTCCTTTTTTTTTTTAATGTTTTCTGCATTTTTGTTTATTTTAGTTGTTTTATTTTGTTGTTTTTACTTTTATTGTAATGATTTTTTACATAGATTTTTTTTATTGCTTAGTATTCTTTAACAAAATACTTGTATGTACTGTATGTATAAATACTTGTATACTTTTTATTCTATGAAATTTCTATTTATTTTACATTGTTACTTGTTGTGTTATTTGAATTCCTTTGGAGGGTTTATCAACTTATTTATTTATTTATTTATTTGCTAGTTTTTTATTTATTCATTTAACCAAATGTGTTTATTATAGAGGGAAAATTATGTTTTAATTGGTTATTTGTTTTTTGTAAGACAATTTTTTGCCTTGTTATTTATGTATTTATTTTAGTTTTATTTATTTCTCACTTATAATGTTATTTTGTGTACAGTCTTGTTGGGGCTTGGAACCTATGCCAGGAGACTCAGGGCACATAGCAGGGTACAAAATGGGGTGCCATTCCATTACAGCGCACACACACACACACACACACACACTACAGGCAATTTGGAAAAACCAGTTAGTTTAATCTGCATGTGTTTGTGGGAGGAAACCAGAGTACACAGAGGAAACCCACCAAGCATGGGGAGAACATCCAATCTCCACACACGTGCTGTAGCAAACTCCACACACATAGACCCAGGCCTTTTATTTATTCCAATACAGTATATTATACTTTTTTGTTAATCTTTTTGTTTACTTATTTTACACAAATAATTTTTTTTTATTTTGTACTTATTGATCTGTTTAAATGTTTATTTTTATTTTTATTTTTTTGCCAGTTGTCATTTTGTTGCAGTGTCCTTTTATATTTAGAATTAATTTAACATTTTTCTGTCTTTTATGGCCTATGAATATAACCTGTTGATTTGGAAAATGTTACTGATTGTTACCGTTGTTGTTTTACAATGCTATTTGTTCATTTAAAAAATACTTTCATATTTCATACTTCATATTTCATACTTCATATTTTTGCTCTATAAATTGTTTTTCAGATGATTGCTGATTACATGATCACACAGTTTTACTTTTTACTAATTTAATATGCACTTATTCCTTTGTTTGTTTGCTTTTTGTTTTATTTGCAATAATTTCTACAATAATATTTTATTGTAGGTTTATATTTTATCATTTGTTGTGTCATTTTATATTTCATTGTTGTTTCACTTTCTGGTACGCACTGAGCCTTGCGTTGCTTCTGTTAGTACACTCGCGGATCACTCCATCACTCAGGCGCAGATGGAGAGTGTTAGCGCTTCGTGCCTTATCGCTGACGCTTGACGTCTTGTTTTAAAATAAACTATTTCGTTTCGGAGCCACATTAAAATTAAACACAACAAATCACGCTTGTCGGCGTCACCCCTGCATTCCTCTCATCATTATTTTACTCCTGCTTTATGATGAACTCTCTGAGCATGTTAGCTGCTACGACCCCCATTTGGTGCTTAGCGCTGGAGCATTTTTCCCCCCAAGTCATTTAAATTTTACATTTCCATTCAAGGCACCTTTTTAATTTAGCGTATAACGACGCCATTAGAATAAAAACCCATCTGGAGGATCTTCTGGGAGCACCGTAATGCGCCGTGCTAATGTGCTAATGTTGTTTGGCAACAGATGCTAAGAGAAAAACACTCTCGCTAGTTAGCGCGAGACTGATGTTAGCCGTCCAAGCGAATGTTTCACGGCTTAAACTGGAGCAGAGGGAAGTCGATGCAGAGGCGAACATCATGCACTCCCCGAGTCCCTCGTTATTTTAACTCTGTGTTTGAAGGAAAAGGAAATCAGAGGCTGCATTTAGCCACTAAATTCCACATCATTGCTGGACTAGTGAAAAGCTTTGTCTTTATCCAGTGAGAAAAAAAATGTGTGCAGACAATCAACTAGCGGCTGAAAGCGATTGATACAATGTGTGTGTGTGTGTGTGTGTGTGTGTGTGTGTGTGTGTGTATGTGTGTGAGCCTGAGCCCTGGCAATGGAGTGCCCTTTAGCCTCGATTATGCTAATGAAGCCATTTCCCTGTAAGTGATTAGCGTGATTAATTTTGCCTTGTTTTGAATTACAGGTTCGGGGCTTCGCTAGCTCTTCAGGCCACTCGTTAATCAATGATTAAATCATGCAGCTTGTTCGCTTCGACTCCAACTCCAACTCTGCTGTTGTGTAGCGCTTAGCTCTAGAGCTTAATGTGCTAATTGAGGGAGATTAAACATGTGGCTTGTGGACAGACTCAGATGTGATGTTAGCTTAGCATCTGCTGTGTATTATGGGTGATATTCAGATCAGTATAGAAATTCTCCAGTCTGAAATTAGCTCCTTTATGCTAATGCTCATCCCCTGAGCTCTGCTAACACTTTTTTCTCGTACTTTGTTTTTGATTTGTTTCATTATTACTTTCACATTTGTACATTTCTGTTTTGATTTTGTATTGTCTTCATTTTCTTTACTTTTGTCACAATGCTTTGTCACACAGTGGAAATGCCAATTAGCCTAATTTGCATGTCTTTAGACTGTGGGAGGAAACCGGAGTACCCAGAGGAAACAAGCACAGGGATAACATGCAAACTCCATGCACACGGACCAGAGGCAGGAATTGAACCCGGCGACACCATTAAGACACCATGCCGCCTGGATATTATTCATTTTATTATTATTATTATTATTATTATTATTATTATTATTATTATTAAATGTACTTTTTTCATTTTGTAATTATGTATCACAAAAAAAAACTTTTTGTTCAATTATGTATAACATAATAGACATTCTGATTTCTTCTTCTTCTTCTTCTTCTTCTTATTATTATTATTTGTATGTCTTTCTTACAAAGTTTAAATGTTATAATACTTTTTAACAACCTTATTTGTTACAGTAATTGTAGCTTTTCCCCCCACTGTTTTTAACAATGTATTTAATTGTTTGTTTATTTGTTTGTTTCTTTAGCATTAACTGTGCATTATGGTTTCATTATTTAAAAGTGTGTGTGTGTGTGTGTGTGTGTGTGTGTGTGTGTGTGTGTGTGTGTGTGTGTGTGTGTGTTCTATCTGAGCTCTGTTTTCACGTCCTGTCTTCATGTCCTTTCATTATGCTCTCTGTCCTTCAGGACATCCACTCCAGGTGCATTAGCGAATTCACTCTGCACCCATTTCTCAGGGCAGCGATCGATCCAAACATGGTTTTCCCTCCATCAGTGCAGCAACACTTGGGAGCTCACAGTAGGGAAATATCACAGCGCTTTAATGTTCCTGCATCTGAATGCCAAACTGATTTTTTTATTATTATTTTTATCAGGAAGCTCTTCAGGGCTTTTTTTTTTTTTGGAAGATCAGAGACATTACATTGAAGCGCTGTGTTCTTGTTCTCTTCTACAGAAACTCCAAAATCCTTCAATGGTTGGAACATGACCACCTTCACCGTGTGTGTGTGTGTGTGTCCATGCATGCATGTGTGTGTGCTTCTATACTGTAAATGTGAAATATTATGAATATATATTTACTATAATTAAAAAATTATTATTTACTGAAATATTTATTACTTAATCACATCCATAATACTTTTTTACTTTTTGAAATAAATCCATCTTTGGATAATCTATATAAAAATTATATATATAAAGTAGTAATGCCAAATCATCTGATTATTCTGCTGCATAACCTAACTATGAAAGTAAATATGAAATGCACTTTTCATTACTTTTCATCATTGCATTTTAATTGATGCGTGGGCAAATGAGGCAATGAAAATAAAAGAAGATCGAAACAGACAGAAACCAGTACATAAACAGATACAAAACAAAAATGTAATTGATACCAAGCTATATCTATACAAACTAACCAAGCAAAACTAGATTCAGGTGACTGCAGATGAGGTAATGTAACTATGATGAAAAAAACTGGGAATTGCCATCAGTTTCCAGGATAATCCCCAAAACTTCCTCTCTGCTGTTCTTACAAAGTGTTCAGGACATTAGGGTCAGCTAGGGGTTTGGTATGTAGGCTTTCATCAATCCAGGCCTGAGCACATTGCTTGGGAGAGAACAGGAGCGTATCAGGAATATGAAGCCAATGCTTGTTACTAGAACATTGCCAAACTGGAATACAAGAAATATTATAAAAAATCTGGGCAGTGGAGCGAACACAATGTCCTCAAACCCAGGCAGTGAAATACACACAGTATCCTCAAATTCAGGTTGCAGAACAAACACAGTGTTCTCAAACCCAGGTAGAAACAAACACAGAATCCTCTGTGTCAGAAGCAATGCATCACTTTTTAACCTGGGTGGTGGTAACTGCACTCTGTCCTCAGTGCCAGAGGGAGCCGATGAGTTAGTTGAACAAGGTACTGGAGCAGGGTATGGCTCAGGTGGTGCAGGACATGGCACAAGACAGGAAGGATAAACAGAAAGCATTTCATTGGCTACAAGACTGACATAATACGTTTTATAAAAACTTTGGAGCATATTTAACAGAACTAACAGGAAATATTCCATTGCTGACAGGCTTCTCTGAAATCAACAGAAATCTCAGAAATCAAAGTGGGGCTCCAAGGGATCAAAACAGGACTAGAAAATATAACAGAATTAATAAGATTGAAATGAGAAAAATTTTAACTTCATTTGGGTGGAGAATTTGCACTGGAAGTCTTCACATCAACCTCCCTTTCAAACTGAGCTAGCTGAGTAGTGAGCACCTCTGCCTCCTCCAGTAGCAACCATTCTATAGCATGTTGAGCATATCCATCTGAATTGAGATCCTTTACTTTTTGCAGAATGGTTCTCAGCCTCTGCCCTTGTTTTTCATTGTTTACCCCTTATTGACCTATTTTGTGGAGTTTTTCCACACACACCTGAACACCACCACATTTGGTCCTTCCCTGGCAGCTGTTACAGGGGGCCCCAAAAAAATTGTTCAGGGGTGCCTCATCTGCTATGCTGAAATGAGAGTCTAGCATTCTATCATGATTTTCAAAGATGTGCAGGCATAGCTTATGTGCAGACTTAGGTTTCATGAAAATGAAAGAATAAAGAAGATAATAATAAGTGCCCAAGCAGATACAAGACAAAGGCATAACTGAGACCACTATATATATATATATATATATATATATATATATATATATATATATATATATATATATATATATATATATATATATATATATATATATATACACACTGAGTCTACACAAACATAATTTTGCTCAACAGATCAACAATATAATAAAATAAATTGGCATTCAAATGCATTTACAGTCTGCAGAAGTTACGCAGTAGCTGGAGCATAAACACATTTGTTGGATTCTCTCTTAATCAATGTCCTTATAAATAGTGATGCATTGTTTTGTGTATGATTATTATTGTAATTATTGTAATTATTGTAATATTGTAGTCCTGGTGGGGAGTTGTGACTGTGTATGCACAAAATCAATGTAATTATTTTTAGAATCTCATCCAAAGTTTTTTTTTTCTTTAAGTTGCCAACTATGCCACAAATATTTTCGAAATAAAATTAGATGGTAAAGTTATCATCAGACTTTATTATGAAATTAACAGGAATTATCAGAAATTATTATTCATTATTAGCAGTGTAGCATAGCGAAGTGTAGTTTAGTTCTGTATAGTTACGTATAGTAAAGGCAAGTATAGTTTCGTAAAGTATAGTTTATTATGGTAAGGTAAATGCATAGCATGCTACAATTAACGAAAGTATAGAAGAATAAAGAATAGTGAAGCATAATTACCATTAAAGTACATCAATGTATAGTAACTGAAGCATAGAAAAGTGTAGTAGTAAATATAATAATGCATAGAGCACTATTGTTTAATATGGTTAAGTAAAGAAAAAAGGACAGCATAGATGTGTAATGTAAAGTATGGTGAAGTATAGTAAAGTATATTCCAGTGTACTATAGTAAGGTAAATATAGTTTATACAAATACAAACAAATATAAGTTGTTTCCATTTCTTGATGAAATATTATTTTAATTGGTTTTAATCAAAATAAACAATTTCCACTCAATATTTTTCATGAAACAAGTAAAAATTATACATACAAAAAACAGTCAGTTTGTGGCTACTGAGCAAAAAGAAAAGAAATAAAAATGATATTTAGGCTTGTTTTTAAGTGTAGACTTAATTTGAAATAATAATTTAAAAAAAACCTATGTAATAAAAAAATAATACCAATGATTTGCTTGTGTATTTACAAATGTTTCTTTATTTATTTTGAATTATATAATTTATTTTACAGTGGAACCTTGGATTGCGAGAATAATTCGTTTCAGAAGCGTGCTTGTATATCAAAACACTCGTATATCAAAGCAAATTGTCCCTATAAGAAATAAGGGAAACTTGACGATTCATTCCACAACATGGAAATATTCATATAAAAATAATTAATACAAAATATAAAGTGAAAATAAAACAAATTAACCTGCACTTAACCTTTCGTGGCTGTAGTGATTGAGACTAGAGAGAGGAGTGGAGGAAGGGGGAGGGGGCAGCATCCACTGTGTAGAACGACTTTCACACACACACGCACACACACACACACACACACACACACACACACACACACTGGCTTGCAGACAAGGGGGTGGGGAAGGTGGCTGCTGTGTAGGACGACTTTCACACATACACACACATACACAAAATAAAATATGTTTTATGCGCGCACACATTGTCACAGTGTTATAGTAAACAGGACACGCTCACAGATATTGAATATACAAGTGATGCATGTGCACTGAGACCGAGCATGGAAGACGATTAGCCACAATTCCGTAGCACAAGAGAGAGAAGAACCATTGTCAGTTGTGACATATATCAAGACTCGCTCGTTTTTCATGTCAAAATGTATTTCAATTTTTTGCTTGTCTTGCAGAACGCAAGATAGACAGTGCTTAGATTAAACAGATTAAATGCAACTATAAATAAATTTGAAGAGTATGGTGTGTTACACTTTAATAAGTAAACTAACTGCACCTGTCAGTAAATTGCTGTGGGATCAAAAAATTAAACACATGAATTGCTTCTGTAGTTAAATAATCAGCTTTGGGGTAAAAGTAACTCTACTGCATCAAATGTCACAAAATCAGCCAATAAGGGAGAGAACTGTTTAGCCGAACAGAAGTGTCATCCCAAACTCTAAACTTTATCATTTACTGATCACAGTGTGTTCATCATGTGTAGTGTGTGTAGTGTTGCATTGCAAGCTGTGAATCAGCTTATTAATTTGCTGATTCTGTGGTTTGAGAGACACAGTCTATGATCACAGACGTCTCAATAACACAAAAAACACAACAAGCATCCATTATTGTCTGTCTTTAGAGTTCCAAGCAGGCCGTGACCTTTGAACCCTGCCTACAGTCTCAGCACTCCTCCTGTACTCATGTCTCTCATGGTCTGCCATTTCATTTCCATATAAATGGCGTGGACGCGTGGGACATCTCACACACACACACACACTGATGCTGTTTCATCTCGAGGCTTGTTCAGAAAGCTTTGCCTCGAGCTTCGCAAATTAGCCAAACAAAACGTGCCGTAATTGTCCCGATCTTCACACTATTGTTCACACGTTCTCTGCGTTAATAGATCTCAATTCGCCAAGCGACACTCCACACCTGAAGGAGCTGCAACAGAACTGACAGTTTGTTTGCTTCAGGTTCTCATCCCTCCTCTTTTCCTCTTCCTCTTCACAGAGAATCTGACCCAGGGTTAATAACTGCACTGATACACAGATGCGCCTGATACACACTCAGATACACAAAAACACTATAGCTGGATCAATCTAAAAGTACTGACACCCTAAATGAAAATCAGGGACAGACATAAAGTCTCTCTTGGTCTGCTGGTCAATGATGAATATTTTATTATTCTCCATATACATACTGTATGTCACAGACTTTTAAAGTTTTGTAAAGGAATAAATGAGTCGCTTGGCCTGTCCACTGTGCTTTATTAACAGCAAAAGACAGAGTATTTAATTTTTTGTATTTAAACTCACAAAAAGAATGGAAGTTATATTGGTGTCTGTCTAGAGACAAACCAGGAAGTGTTAGCACAAGGCAGGGAGAGAGAGAGATTTGCATATTCTATTGCATTACCATGGTCATTTCCATGTGAAACACATTCTATGTGAAGATTTTCTTAAAGACAGTGGTTTATCAAAAATAGAGAGTAACAGATTCTAAATAATTTCATATAGAAAGTTGTCTTCTTTTGTTGTCACAGAATCAAACACATTTCTTAAAAATTTTTGAGGGAATGGACCAATGGTACTAGGAGCTGGGAAAAAAAAAAGAAAAGCTGAGCAAGCATTAACAGCATTAATAGTGTGGATGAGTGAAATGTAGTTTTTCTATAAAGGTAGATGTGTCAAAATGTTGACCATATGATTTTTGTATAGTATAGTATAGTATAGTATAGTATAGTATAGTATAGTATAGTATAGTATAGTATCGTATATTATAGTATAGTGAAATATAGTTTAGTACAGTGTGTATCATGGTGGAGTATAGTACAGTGTAGTATAGTATATCATTGTGTAGTATAGTTTAGTGAAGTATAATGTATCAGAGCGCAAAGTAGTATAGTGTAGTGTAGTATGTATAGTGTAATATAGTATAGTTGTTAGTGATTGACTGCTAGGAAAATAGTATATCATGGTGTAGTATATCATTGTGTAGTATAGTGTAGTGTAGAGAAGTATAGTATAGTGGAGTGTAGAATAGTATAGTATAGTGTAGTAAAATATAGTTATTGTTAGGAAAGCAATTGCTAGGGAAAAAAATGACTTATGTAAAAACAAGTGTGAGCGAACGCGATTAGGTTTACTTTTAAATTAGAATGTAGGGTGCCAATACTTTTACCATATGATTTTTGTATGGTTTTTTTTGTATGTTTTTTGTTTCATTCTGATTAGTTAATGCAAATGTGGATATATAAGTACTCAATTAAATTCATTTTAACTTAATGTACAGGCAGTCTAAAACTGTGTTTGTGTGGTATGATCATGACAGCCAACAACATCTGTCAGATGATCATCAAAGATTTATTAACTGAATAGGAGATACTCCTCACCTGGTCGCATGTGTGTGTGTGTGTGTGTGTGTGTGTGTGTGTGTGTGTGTGTGTGTGTGTGTGTGTGTGTGTGTGCGTGTGTGTGTGTATAAAGGACTTGTTTGTATGGGCCAGTATGGGCGGAGAAACCTGTGAGACGCATCATCGCTATACGGGAAACCGATCTGTCCAGGAGAGAGGCAGGAAATTGCTGCCAAATCAAACACACTGACTGAGGGATTAGTTTACCTGTACAGGTGCGTGCATGTGTTTGTGTGAGTGCGTGTGTTTCAGTGTAAAGGAATGCATCAGAAAATACATTGGAGAAAAAATTCTTACAATTTCTAACATTTTAACAGTGTTGATATTTAATTATCTTTTTGTTTAGTGTAATTAGAAGAATGTGTTCCTTTTAATTTCTAAAATCCTAGTGAGCTGTCCTATTTCTCTTTAGAAGAGAGTTAATTTTAGCTAGAAATGTTTTTATACTGTATAAACAGCAGCGATAAAATTTTATTTGAAGGATATGTTTTTCCTTTTTCTAGCAGGCTAGCAAGTTGCATGCCAAAATGAATTTGGCAGTTGCTCTTATCCAGAGTGACTTACTGTACATTGTTATCTCATTATACACCTGAGCAGTTAAGGGTTAAGGGCCTTGCTCAAGGGCCCAACATCTGCAACTTGGTTGTGGTGGGGTTTGAACATGTGACCTTACAATACAAACCATACAGAGCATCATATACAGTGAATGCTTATACGACCGTCCATGACCTAAAATGGAATGAGAGAGTAGAATAGAAAGGACTATAATAAATAAATAAATAAATAAATAAAAAAGAATGCAATTAAATGAAAAATAGAATGTCCAATAAAAAAAAAAGTTGGAATACTGTATACACATTTATACATTTACGAAAATTATAATATAAAATTTAATTAAAAGAGAAATATATAAAAATATAAACTACACAATGTAGAATGTACAAAATGTACTGTTAAACTAAAAGCTAAAAATATATATATAGAAGAGGAAAAATATGGTGTGTGAATATGACAGCAGCAGTATGACTGAAATAAGAAGTAAGAAATAAAATGATGTTTGTGTCAGCAGAGGTGTTTTTGTCCATATTCCAGTAGGAAAGTTAGTCTTCATTCTATGTGTAAATGAGCAAAGTGCAAAGTTACAAGTTATGGAGTTACTTCAAATCATCCTGCCATTTGATGAAATTATTTAAAGTTTAATCAATTTCTAAAAAATTAATCGTATCAGGTTTTTGTCCTTTTCTATATTAAACCATCTGTAATCAATTGTAATAAATCATACTGAATTTATGACTGCTGTCTTGATTTATTTTGAAATCAATGCATCAATTTGAATCCAATCAAATTACAATTAGTAACTTTCTCGATAATGAGCTACGACAGTAATGTAAGGCTAGTGTTTTTATTTAATGGTACAATATTATTTAATCATCTTTAATGTTTAACACTTGGATGTTCGCATAGTCTGTGTTTAAGCACTTAGACTGAGTAGGGTTGTCTTTTCCCCACCTCCCGTTGTGTATGGTGAGGCCTTAGCGATGCCTGACCACACACACACACGCACACACACACACACACACACACACACACACACACACACACACACACACACACACACACACACACACACTCACACAGCTGAATGTTGTGCTTGTATCGATCCTCCCTCTCTCTTTTAGATGCCGCTGGCCGTTCCAGTAATTAGCGCTAACCATTAGCGTAGTGTTCCATAGTCTAAAATCACCATTAACGTTGCTGCGAGCTCTTTCATTAGCGTTAACGGCACACTGTGACTCGTCCTTTTCTAAAGATGACGAAGGAAACGGTGCACAGAAATCTGAATGGACCAAAGAGACGTGGTGCTGAAGAGGCCACGGATAAAGCGTCTGGATTTAATTAACGTGCTTTAACGGTGCTGGGCTTTTGTTCCCGTGCTGAAAATGATCCGCTGCAGGGAGAATGGAGTGAGGAAGAGGGTTGGGGGGGGTCAGTGAAGGGCACTTACACCATTTTTTCACCTGTTTCTTTTCTTTCTTTCTGTCAATTATACTGGCACACTCATAAAAAACCCATTGGATAATAATAAGCTCAGATCCGGCCAAATGGTAAAGAACCCTTTAGCAGGAGAACATGGGTCCCTGAGAGCCTACTAAGGAACCACAAACCAGATTAACACTATGCTAAATCTGCACACACTCATCTCTAATGACCTTTGCTTGTAAGAAAAGAATTCCCATAAAATAGCAGAATAAGTCTGTATTAAAATACAGTTTATTTGTAATTCTGAAAGCTACACTGGTTTCCGTTGCCTGCTAGCATTGTTAGAATCATAGCTTTAGCATTAAATCATATTAAGCCAATGTCTTGAGCCAAATGTTTGGGCTAAAGGGGCATTTTATTCAAAGTCAGAATAGTTAAGGTTCTTTAGACTTCATGATGAGGGAATTAAATTGTTTATAAACTTGAATTCACATTTTATCAGTTTTAAGTTTTAAATATATTCCCTGTGCACTACACTGAAAAATCATTTGCACTACATCAAACATTATCCAGAACAGAGTACGGAAAAAGAACATGTAGTGTGTTTATTTTGAACATTTTGAACACTGTAACGCACAACACACATACTGCTACCATATAATGATATGTGCTGTTGTAAGGAAACTACCCGCACTGTTATAATGTAACCATCCACATTCATATATTCAAATAACCCATATAGTTACAATGTAATCATCCACTTTTTTATCTATTTCATCCTGCATTCGTACATTATCTTGAGACACATGACAATGTAATGTTACTTGGTAAATTCTTCTTCTTTACAGTACATTACTGCTTACTGTAGGTCTCGTTCTCCCTTATCTTCCCAGCCTCTTAAAGATGATTTTTCAGTCCAGCCTTCCTTAGTTGGACTTTTATAAGTTGCATAATAATGCTCCATATTACAGTACACACTGTAGCATTACAAACATTATGCACAGTTACAGTTTAACGATTCACACTGTTACACATTAACAAATCATGCTTTGTTACACTATAACAAGATTCTCTGTTACATTGTAACAATCCACACTGCTACATGGTACCTGTTGCACTGTTACCCTATTGTGACATCCAATAATGGAGCACACTTGCGTTGTAATGATTTATAATGTACATTGTTACATTTTCACAACCGACACTGTTACGTGGTAATTTTCCTCATTGTTGCATTCTAATGATCCGCACTGTTTCTCTGTAATCATCGACTTTTACACTGTAATGACACTGTAACGACATACAATGTTACACGGTGACAATCTGCACAGCTACACTTTTAATGTTCCCCTCAGAACCTTTTACATTGTCATAATTGAATAAATATAAATACATTTAAACATGAACTTTGTTTTTTAAATTCTATTCTGGACCTTTTTTGTGTTTACATTAAACAATTAATTTCATGTAAGTGCCATTAACTTGGAAGAAATTAACTTCTGAAATTTTTTATTTATTCTTATTTAACAGAAGGGCTGGAAATTCAAATCGAGCTTATAACTTTATTTCCTTACAGACACACACACACACATACACACACACTCTGCATGAACACTCTGACATTTGCTAAACCAGCATCAAGAAAGAGTATAAGAAGAGTTTCTTTGTGCTCCATTGTT
This sequence comes from Clarias magur, assembly GCA_013621035.1. Taxonomy (NCBI): domain Eukaryota; kingdom Metazoa; phylum Chordata; class Actinopteri; order Siluriformes; family Clariidae; genus Clarias; species Clarias magur. Next base: position 2,512,665 of record QNUK01000061.1, on the reverse strand, counting down.
TGGTCCTATTTGTCATTTTTTCTAACCTGTGATTGAATGCAGCTGAATGTAATTTAATGAAAAATGAAAATAAAATGGGCTGCCACTGTTGATGGAGGAGAAATGTCCAGGCGTATGAGTGTCATTTACCTGTTCCTGCTCGGTGTGACTCAGAGCAGTGAAGGAGGCGTATGATGGACAAAAAGCCACTGAATCTCATTAACTGAAGTTCAGGAGGAGCGCAAGCTCTGTGCGAACAGAATAAACATCTAGCTATACAGGGGTCTTCACCCATCACCCTGGGGATCTCTCTCTCCCTCTCTCTCTCCCTCTCTCTCTCTGTCCCTCTATACTCTTTCTCTCTTTCATAGAGAAATAATAGTGAAGTGAGCACTAAGGAACAGAAATCACTCTGAAACATCACGTTCATGTTTGTGCTCCTGGATAACATAAAGTAAACCACATTGCAGGTACTGTTACCTTTCATCCACTCTAGGTATAATACACCTTTATAATAAATAAACAGAAAACAGACAAACAAAAAACAATCAAATATTTTGTGTAATTCTTTAGTCTTGCTGATGTGATTTAGGCAGAGCCTTGAGGGCGCATGCCCACGCAGGCCCACTCTGCCACCCACTGCCATTGCTCGCCAGCCTTGCGCCTGGGTATTGGTTCCAGACCCGCACATGCATTCCTTTACTGCTTTTCTGCCTCTCTTTACCCGTCCTCCCTCCTTAAACCGTTCCCTTTTCCATAAGATCTCGCCTCATGTCTGTGTGTTTGTGGTGCCATCCGTGCATCAAACCCATTACAATATACTATATAGAAATGTACATGGGCCAAAAAAAAAAAAAGTCAAACACTGTAAGATTTCATCCCATTAGATGCTGTCCAGTTCATACGTAAAATGATTCCTCATGCTTTGCTTCAACAACCACTTTTTCACAATCTCCCAGAACTACTCTTTCACAATCTTTGAAGAAAGGAAGAAAAACTCCATAAATGTAAAAACCTGGTAAATCAGTACATTCAGATCATCATCTGACTTCATTTTATTGCCACATAACATTGCTGAGTCTAGACCTGACCAGCTGAAGCAAACCCAAATCATAGCACTACTTCCAGAGGCTTGTACAATGGACATTATGCATTATGAGTGCAACGCTTTACCCTGCCACACCCATCACTCTGGAACAGGGTCAATCTGAACTCATCAGTTTACATGACCTTTTTCCATTGCTCCAAAGTCCATTGCGTTCTAGAAGCCTTTCTTTTGATGTATATACTTTTTCTTTTTGTTTCTTTTCTTTTTCTTTCTTTCTTATTCTTTTGAAAAGTTCCTTGCTTTTCTGAAGCCTTTCTTCTGATGAGTTTCACTAACAAGAGGTTTTCTTATAGACACACGGCTATTTAGTCCCATTCCTCTGAATTCTCATCACACTGTGTGTATGGAAATGCTAGTAATTTCACTATAAACACAACTTTGGTTTTTACTGTTGATCTTTTTCACTATGCAACTTTACCAAGTGTTTAAGTGCCCTATATTTATTATTTTTTTTCTGACCACCATTTTTAGATAAAGTTGACGGTTCAATAATATCCTTACAGGTTTTGTTAATGTGTTGAAGGATCCTTAACCCAGATTCACATGTTAGATTGTAACTGTCTACATTCCTGCAATTTAGAGTTTATTACTTCAACAATTTATGCTAATATAGTATGAGACATGCAGTTATGTTATAATGCAAATGTATAGCAGAAATGTGGTCATATTTTCTGGCAACCACTATCTCCATCATTTATTCCCATCTAAAACGCCTGTCAAACTTCTTGTGTGTGTGTGGGGGTCGGGATGGTGAGGGGATTATCTGTGAGACCCAGAGCATGGAGGGGACTCTGAGGCTCTCGTTCCATCAGGATTGTTAATATTGAGATTTAGATGAAGCTCTCTGACAGGACGACAGGATGGAGTGAGCTTCAGCTTCAGGCACACTGACTCGTCCACTGCTGCAGATGCTAAACGGTAAATAAGGCCAAGACTCTCATTATCTGTGCAGTAGGCCCGGACGTGCACATCCATCCCACACCCATTCCAGCTAAAGGTTAAGAGGAGTTACTGCGAAAAGTAATGTATTATTAACATGCCTTTCGCACTGAAGTACCTACTGATATATTTTCCTTGGTAATGAAAGCGATAGTGGGGGGGTGGCTAGTCATTCGCCGTCTCTTTTCTTCACCTCCTTTATTCTGCGTGAGTGTCTGTGTGTGTGAGGGTGTGCATGTGAGTGTGTCATGAGGTTGAAGGGGAGACAGTAAACAGGGCTGTGATAGTCAGAGATGTGTTGTACATTACCGAGCTTTCATTACCAAAAACCTCCGAGGCATTCAGGGCATCAGCCTGTGAGGATGCCTTTCAATTCTCTCTTTCTCTCTCGCTATCTCTCTCTCTCCCTCTTTCTCTCTCTGTGATGTTGTTAAGCCGCTGATCGAGTGAGGAAAATGGCTGTTTGCTGTCTGATCCTGGAATGATAAGGGTAGGAGAGGAATGGGGGGGGCTTATTCAAAAGTGAAAGAGTGTGTCTCTCTTCTTTTATTTGAAAGAATAGAGCGATGAAGAGAGAGAGAGAGAGAGTGAGAGTGAGAGAGAGAGGAGGAAAAGGTCTGGTTTGGGGGAGGAAGAAGCGTAAGGGTACTTAGCATTTCTATTAAAAGCATTGGGCTTATTAAAGCCAATGAAGAGACAGGAAATGGGACAGTGACATGAAGAAAGCTGGCAACTAATTACAAACCTCTTGCTGATGATAGACACAATAAAATCTTCCATAATATATGTTACATATTACACATAACATATGCATTCAACCACATATAATACAGTTCTATACAGTAGCATTAAACTGGAAAAAGGGAGACAGAAAGAAAGCAATGGAGAGAGAGATAGAGATCAACATGGTTTCCACATTTGTATTAAATTGGATGACTAAACTTATATAAAATAGATAGATAGACAGACAGACAAATCCCCTCCCCTCTCACTTTTGAGAGACAGACTGGTATTATATTACACAAACAGACAGATAGACATGCAGACAGACAGACCGCCCCCCTATCTGTCTGTTTGTCTGTCTGTTTGTCTCTCTCTGTCTCCCTCTCTTTCCCTTTGACAGTTGGAGCTGGTATTCGATCGCACATACGGAGAGGCATGTCCCTGTCTCTTTCTCTCTTACAGTTGGAGCTGGTACCCGATTGCACAGACAGACAGATAAACGTGCAAACCCCCAATCTCTCTCTCACACACACTTGGAGCTGGTACTTGGTTATACTTGTGTTCAGCAGTAATTACTTTGAGTATGTGATGGATAGATAAAAGGATGGAGGAATAGATGAATGGGTAAGTGCTGTGCAGTTCCCAGAGCAGGAACAGTACGCTGTTGATTGAGATGATCTATATTTAATAATGAATGTATATTGATATTTTTTATCATTCTTTTTCTTTGCTCAGTCTGTCACACACAGACGAACTAACGAGAGTTTCATTTTCTAAACAAATCCTGGCCTGTTAGTGCCTCTACTCCTGTTTAACGCTAATGTCAGCTGTGACAGAGTTATTAGCGTTCAGCGGGAGACATATTTTCGTGCAGGTTCGTGCCACTCGAGCATCTCTTCATGACAGCCATTTGCAAGGTTAATGTTGCCGAAACACAGCATCCATCCATCCAGCTCTCCTTTTTTTTACCCCAGGTCTTTTTCTCTCTCTTTCTCGCACGCCTGGCGTTACAGTTTCATTAGCCCTCTAGATGCGACCTGTCCCACCATAATGTTGTCAAATGTGACACGTTTCAAATTATCGGAGCCGGTTCCAGCGCTCCTGGCGTGCAGCGAGGTTGGAACGTGTAGCGGCCGGCTACCGATCCGTCATCTGCGCGACTGGAGACTAACACATCCATCAATAATAATAATAACAACAACAACAGCAGCAGAGGAGTGTGTGAGAGAGCCAGTGCTATTTTCCTTTTAAATAATACACTTGGTCTCACACACACACACACACACACACACACACATAATTTGGAGATTAGTTAAACAAAGAATAGGTCCAAACATAATGCATACCCCCCCCCCCCGTCTCACACACACACACACACACACACACTGTCCCTACTGACACCTGAGATGCTAGCTAATTCCTGAAGGTAAAGATTTATCTAGCTAGCATGTTCCCTTTGTGAACACACAGCGTGGAAACAATTGTCATCTGAAATATCGTTTATCCCAAATGAGTTGACAAACATAAAAAACCAAAGTGATGCTCTAAAAAAACAAACATCCTGCTGTAGTTGTGCTTAGAAGTGACCGCTAATCAAACTAACACCAGTGAGTCATATTTTAGTCATTCTCATTTTGAGAAACAGTCACATATCACAACATTTCTTCTGATGAAGATGGCAGTGTTTCTTAAAATACCTATGAAAACCTTTCACAAAAACAAATGCATAGATAGATGCATTGCACTCATAAATTAGCACAGCAGGAACTTAGCAAACAGCAAACAATTAGCAAGTTAGTAGATAGCTACTGCGCACACACAATAAACTGCTATGCTTTTAAATGACTGACACAAACACTAAAGCACTACTGTAGTGAACAAGCTAAATACACAAATTCATTTTATAATAAACTAGAAAACCCAACAACTAGTTTTATGGTAAAATAAAATAAAATAAAATAAAATAAAATAAGCAAGCATTAACAGTAAATAAGCCATAATATATGAACTAGCATTACAGTAAGCAGGCTAACACAAAACTAGCATTATGGAAAATAAACTAAAAGAAAAATACTTGTATTTAACAGTATAAACTATATATAATTATATTTCTAAATCTACATCTATACTACTGACTATATTCAGTACATCTAACACAAACTTAATGACAACACAACAATAACAAACAAAATAAAAAATAGTAAACAAGTTACCAATATAGCATTATAGTAAAACAGCTAACACATTATATTCAATTTTATTTGCATAGCGCTTTTAACAATTGACATTGTCGCAAAGCAGCTTTACACAATCAAAGGAAGTAAGTTTGTATGAAATGTGAGTGTGTATGAATCAAAATGATAAGATTGTACCTGGTGAGCAAGCCGAGGGCGACGGTGGCAAAGAAAAACTCCCTGATTATATAATATAGCATTACACTATACAGGCTAACATAATATAGCATTATATTAACATCTATCTATCTAGAGTGTGTGTGTGTGTGTGTGTGTGTGTGTGTGTGTGTGTGTGTGTGAGTGGGTGTATCAGTCTGTGTGTGACGAGTAAATGTGTTAGTGCATTTATGTGTGTGTGTGTGTGTGGTGTGTGTCTGTGTGAGTGGGTGTGTCAGTCTGTGTGTGACGAGTAAATGTGTTAGTATGTGTGTGATGCGTGTGTGAGACGTGACTTGTTAGAGTGTGTGTGTGTGTGTGTGTGTGTGTGTGTGTGTGTGTGTGAGATTTATGTGTGTTTCTGCGTTCATGCATTTGTAATGTGTGTGTATGCGTGTGTGTGTGTGTGTGTGAATGTTAACATTTGTGATGTGTATGTGTGTAGAATAGACCACAGATGCTGGAAGAAAAGAATCACACTATGATATTACTCAATGTGATGTGACTGAATATAATGTCACTCAATATAATGCCACACAGAAAGTTATTTATCACTTTTCAGAGAAGTTTAAGGCATCATCACGGCTGATCCTTTTAAATTCCTCTAATTTTGCATCCTCAATGTCTTTAGATCACATCAGCCCGGTTTGGCGATCATATAAATTCCCTAGGAGGAGTATATCAAAATCTATCGGCTGCGTATTGGCGAATGATACAAAATTGACAACAAAATCGGCAACAAAACTGACTTCCTTTTAGGCCATGACATGCAGTGCAAAAATTGTTCGGCTCAATGAGCTCTAAATGTATACCGAGTTTCGTGTGCATACGTGAAAGTGTGTATGAGCTGTACAGCAAAATCTAATAGGCAACCTAATGGCAGCAGATTCCAACCTGTCTGCCAATTTTTATGAGTTTTTGAGCATGGTAAGACTCCCAAAAAGCCCAAAAGTGTGGGGAAAAAATCCTTAGGAAAACAAGAGGGTCCTGTGCACCTTATAGTGCTTGGGCCCTAAATAGCATTATAGTAAACAACTTAAGTAACTAAAGTAGCATCATAGTAAATAAACTAAGGGGAGAATTTTTTTATGATAATCACGATAATGGGAAAATATTTTAAAAAATATAAAAAAAAATAAAAACTATAAAAAAAATTAAATAAACAAAAAGGAACTACAGGATTATATTACATGGACTACAGACACAGAATGGAGTCAAATTTGCTTAACACAAAAACTATCGGTGTAATACACAGCCTAACTCCAGCCATGCTAAACAAGAGGAATAGCACTGACTGAAGAGTACAGTAAAGGCATTCATGAGTCAAAGATGCAGGGACTGTATTGTTGAAAACAGGAAGTGATGCAATATCTTATGTGTGCTTAGCTGTGATATTTTTCAATATTCTAATCTTACGAAAGATCTTTGGTACACACACCTGTTCAAATTATAAGCACTATGTTCATGCTCTCAAGTTTGAAGTACAGAAAAGAGGAGGAGCACGAGATGCAAAGTGACTACAGGAAGCTCGGCTAAAATGTTAAATAACTCGGGGATGGGAAATTGCTGGGAAGTAGCTTCAAAGCGAGAGAGCGTGCGGGTGAAAGTGTCCGCTCGCGATGTAAATTCACCTGCGGATCGACACATTCTGCAGGATAAATGATGCGAATAGACGCTTTTTTCAAGGGGGCAGAGAGGGAATTCTGATGAAAGAGCTCCGGTGGTTGGGGGGAAAGGAAGAGAATTGCAGTGCTTTCGATGTAAAATGACGCTCTCAATGACCTCTGCAACCCTCCATCAGTGTGTGTGACCCCAAATCACATCCAGCGCACGCTAAATAGCAGCTCTGCTAACGCAGACTTCAAACAGCGGCAGCAGGCCGTAATTTCCCCATTACACCCGGGAGAAATGAAAGCTGCCTTGTTCTGTTGCACTCCTCCTCTCCTCTCATCTGTTCATCTCATCCTAACAGGGGCCAGTTAGAGTAATGACTACTAACACACACACACACACACACATACACACACACACACACACACACACACAGACACAGACACACAAACACACACATCTGTAAGTCTGTAAGTGCAGTGTTGATTCCTCTAGTTATCAAGAAGTAATCATTTTTCATTATTCATTTCATCTTTAAATGACAGATGAACATAATAACACTTGCAAGATTTGTAACTGTGGGTCTGTCGACCCTGAGAATCATGGGATACGCTCTTGTGTGTGAACACACATGTCAATATGTTGATTATAGTTTTGATAAACAGCAAACAGACATGAATTGCATTAACAAGAGTGTTCTCACCACTGGAAAATGCTGGAAAAAATCATCACAATATAATGTCACTCAATATAATGCCACACAGAAAGTTATTAACCACTTTTCAGCATAAGTTTGAAGCATCGTCATGACTGACCCTTTTGAGAAATCAAAAATCCCTCTATAATTCTGCATCCTCAAAGTCTTGAGCTCAAATAGGCCTGGAGTGTTGGCAATCGGATAAATTCTCTAGGAGGAGGAATTTATTTAATCAAATTCTAATGGGTGCATTTTGCAAACAACCCAAAATAACTGACTTCCTGTTGAGTTGAGCCCATGACTTGCAATGCAAAAGTTGTTTGGCTCAGTGAGATCTAAATGTGTACCCGGTTTCATGTGCATACATGCAAGTGTATATGAGCTATGCTGCAAAATCTCGTGTGAACATGGGCGAGCACGGGGCCCAGATTAGCAGGCATCCTAATGGCAGCAGATTCCAACCTGCCTGCCAATTTTCATGAGTTTTGGAACATACTTTTGAGCATCAAAAAAAGCCTTAAAAAAATACAATAGGGCTGATGTCCTTGTGCTTGAGCCCTAATAATATCAGATACCTTATGGAACGAAATGCAATATTTAAAAAATATGCAATATTATCTATATAAGTAGAACTATTTTGTCTGTACAGTATATTGGTCAGAACTTGATCTTTTTGTGATATCTTTACGTTTCATGCTTAAAAAATTCTTTCTGTATGTCAAACAGATACAAACAGATATACTGTTTGTATATCTGTATGTCTGTCCAGCCGTATTTGTTACAGCAGCATGCAAAACTGGCTGGACGAAATTTCATGAATCTTTGGCAGCGCTGTTTTGGACAAATATAGCGTTTTTTCCCTCGAGGTGGGCGTGGTTATATGCGTCACTCAACAGAGCCAATCAACACGTTAGTTTACTGTAGATACACAGAGTATGCAGAAGACACAGAAACTACAATAATGCATCTACAAAGTGCCCACATCCCCACGGAACACAAATTAATGTGCGTTAAATAAAGATAAATTAGTCCAATAAAGAAAGTACACTATGAATCTTCAAAGATGATAGGACAGATCAATGTCAGCTTATTCATCCTGCAGGAAGTTTAAAACTAGTTTGTCTCATATGTTCCAACACCGTAGCGCTAATAAAAAGCAGGCATGTGGAACGTCATTATGAGATAAAACACGGGTCGTTAGAGCAAACATATGTGCATGCAGCAGGCAGAGGTAAGGGCATGTAAAGTACCCAAAATTATAGCATTATTATGCGCTAAAATCTAAATGATGCGTAAAATTATGTTATGAACAGGGAGTGTATTTGGCTGATGACAAAAGAAGTACAACTTTGTGTAAACAATCTAGATATTTTTACGCATGTTTTTTTATGCAAATTAATCATATGTGTGATAATGGCATGTTTAAAAACAGATAATACGATGACTAAGGAAACATCACCAGTTGTGCTGAGCAGCAAGTATTATTACAAAAAGCTTCTAGATAGAATTTAGGATAAAACCAAAGCTGTGTGCTCGAGCTACCTTCAAGGGGAACTATTTTTACAAGAATCCATTAAATATAAGACACCGAAAAAGGCTGTGAAAGTGAGGCAGTTGGCAGAACCTACTTTTATTGCACTTACTGGAGACAGCTGGACAACAGTAAGTAACCATAACTACCTTAGTGTAACAGCACACCTAATCAATGACAAATGGCAACTCCACTCATTAAAAACAGAAGAAACGTCTCGGGTTACTTGACTGTAACCCTGTTCCCTGATAAAGCGGGAACGAGATGCTGCGTGAAAACGCTATGGGAACATCTCTTTGTTGCCCGGTTGTGAAGCCTGTGCATGTCAAACCCGCCGAATACCTTCGGCTTATAACCTGTGCCAGGCATGACGTCACCGAATAAGGTGCACCTGCAGGTTATAAATAGGAGTGAACCGGAAACATCCTCAGGTCAATTTTGTCTGAAGGACGTCCAGGCACGCCAGCAGTGCGGCATCGGAACGCAGCATCTTGTTCCCGCTTTATCAGGGAACAGGGTTACAGTCAAGTAACCCGAGACGTTCCCTTTCAAAAGCTACACTCAATGCTGCGTGAAAACGCTATGGGAACGAGAATACCAACGCCGCCGCACTGCAAGTGTCTGGACCCCCAGGTTGTGTAGCGTGTGCGCACAAGCCGAGGAGGTCTCAGACCTAGCTCTGGGATGCTGACTGAAGGATCCGTGAACCCGGAGTAGCATTGACATCCAGACTATAAAATCTAACAAACTTGTGTGGAGAGGACCAGCCCGCCGCATCACACACCTGCTGCTGGGGGACGCCTCTTGCCAAGGCAATTGATGAGCCAATCCCCCTGGTTGAGTGAGCCCTTATTCCCAGAGGCGAAGTGTGACCACGCGCCTCATAGGCTAGGGCAATGGCATCTCTCACCCAGTGTGACAGAGTCTGTCTAATGGCAGACCCCCATGGCAAATAAAGAACTGCTCTGACTTACGCCACTGGCTAGTGCGGTGGACGTAGATCCTAAGAGCACGTACTGGACACAGTAAGAGAAGTCTTTCCTGCTCCGGAGCTGTGAAAGGCGGAGGACAGAAGGCCTCGAGAACAACTGGGTGCATGGTCGAATGGAACCTTGGAAGATAGTTCGGGTGAGGATGCAGAATAGCTTTAGACGTAATAGCCATAAGAAAAACCATCTTAAGAGGCAGAAGCCTGACAGGCGCTGACTCTAGTGGTTCGAAAGGGGTGTCGGCCAGGCCTTCGAGTACGATAGTTAAGTCCCACAAAGGGACCGTCGCTCTAGTGGGCGGCTTCAACTGTTTAGCTCCACGAATAAAACGGGCAACTAAATGGTGCTTGTCCACAGAAACCCCATCATTCAGAGCGTGACAAGCCGAAATAGCAGCTACGTACGTTCTGAGCGTACTAGGGCATAAGCCCTAGGACAACCTTTCTTGCAGAAACTCCAGCACTGAAACAATCTGGCAGTGAACTGGGTCTACATGTCTTGCCATGCACCAATTTTCAAATACACTCCATTTGAGGGCATAAGTTCTGCTAGTGGAGGGAGCCCTGGCACTTAAAATGGTTTCAATTACGCTGGCTGAAAGCCCAGCATGTCTTAGTTGGTCCGTTCAGGGGCCAAACGTGAAGGTTCCAGAGCTCGGGGACAGAAGATCCCTCCTCACTGGAATCACGCAGGGTGAGCCGTCGAGGAGAGATATAAGATCCGAGAACCACACTCTGGTCGGCCAATGGGGCGCTATCAATAAGAGGCGCAAGCCGTGTTGACGGACCCTCGCCAGGACTCCTGGGAGCAGAACTATAGGTGGAAACGCATAAAGGCGTAATCTGGGCCACGTGTGGGCCATTGCGTCCAGACCCAGGGGAGCTGGAGGAGTCAGAGAGTAGTAAAGGGGGCATTCTGCTGCCTCTTATGAGACAAAGAGGTCCACCTCTGCTATGTAAAATCTTTCCCAGATTGACTGACTACTTCGGGGTGGAGTTTCCATTCCCCATGTTTTACAGCTTGTCTGGATAGCAAGTCTGCTCCTACATTCATATGCCCTGGAATGTAAATCGCCCTGAGGGACAGGAACTTGTCCTGTGCCCAAAGCAGAACCTGGTGCGCTAGCTTGTTCAAGCGGCGCGAGCACAGTCCACCCTGGCGATTTATGTACGAGACTACCGCAGTGCTGTCCACCCGCACTAGGACATGGTAGCCTCTCAACTGCTGGAGGAAGTGTTTCAGGGCCAGAAACAGAGCCATCATGTCGAGGCAATTGATGTGCCACGCGAGAAGATGACCTCTCCAGCTCCCTTGTGCTGGACGGCCATCCAAGACCGCACCCCAGCCCGTGAGGGAAGCGTCTGTCGTTAGCATCTTGTGACGACAAGACGGACCTAGAGTGGGACCCAAAGTCAGAAACTGGGGTCTGAACCACATAGAAAGGGTACGAAGCCCCCGGCGCGTAACCCTTATTAGCCTCTAGGGGTTGGCCCTTGAATGAAACCCCTTGGCTCTTAACCACAGCTTAAATGCTCTCATGTGCAGAAGGCCCAAAGGTATCACCGTGGACGCAGCCGCCATGAGGCCTAAAGATTTCTGAAAGTGATGAACAGTGACCTTCTGGCCTAGCTTGATTTCCTTCAGGGTGTTGAGAATGGATTCGACACGTGCAGGAGACAACTGTGCCCGCATTGTGACCGAATCCCATGTGACACCCAAATATGTTGTCCTCTGAACAGGAAGGAGAACGCTTTTTGTGGCGTTGAGTCTCAATCCTAAAGAATGAAGATGGGCTAGGACGACATCCCGATGTCGAAGCGCTAGCTCCTAAGACTGGGCCAGAATCAGCCAGTCGTTTATGTAATTCAAAATACGGATGCCCTGGAGTCATAAAGGAGCCAGAGTTGCATCCATGCATTTTGTATATGTGCGGGGTGACAGAGCTAGGCCAAATGGAAGGACCCAATACTGGTAAGCTTCGCCCCCAAAGCGAACCTCAGGAACTTCCTGTGCTGTGGCAATATTTCTATAGAAATATGTGTCCTTGAGATCGATTGTCACAACCAATCCTCTAGTTGGATTTGAGAAACAATCATTTTGACAGTCAAACTTTTGAATCTGGATTTCTGAGATAGCGGTTCAAGCCGCGAAGATCCAAGATCGGACGCAACCCTCCCCCTCTCTTGGGCACCAAAAAGTACCGACTGTAGTAGCCCGACTCTCTGTCTGGGAGGGGAACATGTTCTATGGCCCCTTTGCCAGCAGATGTGCTCGATCCGGTTTCACGGAAGTGGAGACCACGCCGTTGAAACGCGGAGAACGATGTGCAAAATGAATCCTGTAGCCTGTGCCTACAGTCCTTTATACCCAAGGAGATACATCTGGCAGTAGTTTCCACGCTGCCAGCTTCTCCGAAAGGGGCACGAGCTTTGACACTTCGGCTAGATGGGGGTCGGGGGGGGGTGTTAGGTGTTGGGAGATGAAGTGTGGCAGATGATGCCTGAACACCCAACTTATCATTGGAGACCGGCGCTCCCCGAACACCAGTGGTGGCGGGGATTGAACACCGGCCTCCCGGGAGTGCCAGGGAGGAGGCCCTGTTTTGTGATGAAAATCCAGGCGCCCCTCCCCGGGGGGAGACACCCCCATGGCCCCAGGCGCACGAACTCAGGGCTTCTTCTTTGAAGAGAGGAAGCTACTCAGATCCGGTCTTTTCGAAGCAGATTTTTGAGAAGAGCGGCGAGCCCCACCCCAGACTTTACGGGGGGGTGTGCGGCTGGTCACGCTCTCCTTCTGCACCTCACGCCTGATAGGGGCCAGACCTGGCCGGGGCCGGGTGGCCGACGGTCCCGGTTCTTGAGCACGGCGGGGAAGGAGCCTCCCAAAGGCCTGTTCATATAGCTTTGCCTCTCTAAACCTAGTGGCGGCGGAATTAACAGCGTCGCCAAAAGGCCGGAAAGCGAGATGGGGGCATCGAGGAAGACAACAAGATCCTTATCCTTGATGCCCGTGAGGTTCAGCCACTGATGCCTCTTCGTGGATACCATGGCAGCCATGGAACGGCCCACAGCACGGGCCGTCCGCTTGGTTGCACAGAGAGACAGGTCTGTGGCTAGGCGCAGCTCTGCAAACGCCTTGTCATCAATAGCCCCGCCGCTGCTCAGGTCCTTCAGCAGGTCAGTCTGGTAAACCTGCAAAACCGCCATGGTGTGCAGTGAAGCACCAGCCTGTCCTGCTGCCTGAAAAGCTTTACCCACAAAAGCAGGTGTCAATCTGCACGACTTGGAGGGGAGAATAGGCTTTTTCAGGGAGGATGATGTCCCAGGAGAGAGATAGCCCGCAAGCGTCTCTTCTATCTGGGCATCATCATATAACAGCGTGCCTTCGCATCAATAATATCATTCGAATAAGTCGAAGGAACAAAAACACGCGATGAATACAGCTTGCTCCATGAAAGAGTTAATTCATCATGGACGTCACCAAAGAAGGGGAGAGAGAGACGTTGAGGCTCCTCCCCCCGGCCACCCGACAGACACCTGTCGTTCAATCTCGAACGCTTGGGGGAATCTCGCTGCTGCGGCCAGTCGATATGCAATTGCTCGACCGCACGCGTTATAGCCTCTAATAATTCCTCAAAAGCTCTGTCAGCACTGGAGGAGCGTTGTGAGGAGGCTACTTCCATGGAAGCGAGAGAGGAAGATTCTTCCGATCCTTTACAAGAAGCACCGGAGCGCGCTTGCGAAGTGGAAGCTAAAACTTCCTGATCCGGAGAGAGCGAGAGAGAAATCGGAAATTCCATCTCGTGCGCGTCTGCCAGATCAACACGCGAGCCTCAGGAATGCGCCGCGGCTCGCGGTTTCTCTTTAAAGAAAGCGAGCCGCGCGCCTTAATAAGGAGAAGATCGCAGTACTCACATTCTCCCTGAAGCCCGAGGCGAGCGTGTTCTTCCCAAGCACTCGACAAAAGGAATCCAAGATGGCGCCGGTGAGGTCGGCTGCCATCACGACTGCTCCGACCTACTTTACTTTGTTTTCGTCTTTTTATTTAATTTCCAGCACCTTTAAACCGGGAAATTCATCACAATTGAGTGCATTAGGTACGATAGAGATACTCTTATTTCTATTGGTCTACAATGTACTCACAATTCGACGTTTTTAACTCCGGATCCGAGCTGGCCGAGTGAGATCCTGAGGGAAAACAAAGGACGCGACGCGAAGCGGCGGCCCCGAGAAAAACGAGCCGGCGTCAGGAACAGGCTGAGAGCCCGTGCACACCGCACACCTCTGCCTAGCATCCTGCTCGCCAACGTCCAGTCACTGGAGAACAAACTCAATGACCTCAGGGCCAGGATAAAGTTCCAGAGAGACATTCGGGACTGCAATCTTCTCTGCTTCACCGAGACATGGCTGAACCCAGCGGTGCCAGACCACGCCATCCAGCCGGCCGAGTTCTTCTCGGTTCACCGCATGGACAGGACAAGGGACTCGGGGAAGACAAGGGGAGGCGGCGTGTGTTTAATGGTGAACAGCGGCTGGTGCAACAGCGCGAGCGTTGTTCCTCTCGCACGCTCCTGCACACCCAACCTGGAACTATTGACCATCAAGTGTCGTCCTTTTTATCTTCCTTGGGAGTCTACATCGGTCATAATCAGCGCCGTTTATATTCCACCACAAGCGGACACGGACACTGCCTTATGCGAGCTGCATGAGGCACTCTCACAGCACCAGACACAACACCGGGACGCTGCGCTCATTGTGGCGGGAGACTTTAACAGTGCCAACCTCAAACGCGCAGCGCCGAACTTTTATCAGCACATCACCTGCCCAACCAGGGGCGAAAGGACACTGGATCATTGTTATACAACAGTCAAGGACGGCTACAAGACACAATCTCGTCCACCGTTTGGGAAATCCGACCATGCCGCCATCTTCCTCATGCCAAAATATAAACAAAGGCTTAAACAAGAACTTCCGGTTCAGAGGGAGGTCGCGCGCTGGACGGACCAATCGGTGGCCGCGCTTCAGGACGCACTCGATGACGCAGACTGGGACATGTTCCGGAACAGCTCCGATGACGTCAGCATGTTTACGGAAGCGGTCGTGGGATTCGTCGGGAAACTAGCGGATGATACCGTGCAGAAAACGACCATCAGAACGTTTCCCAATCAGAAGCCGTGGGTGGATAAAACCATCCGCGACCCTCTGAGATCTCGCGCCGCTGCCTACAACGCGGGACTTGCATCGGGGGACATGAACCAGTACAAGGCTGCGTCCTATAACGTCCGGAAGGCGGTTAAAGAGGCGAAGCAGCGCTACGGAAGGAAACTAGAGTCACAACTCCAACAGAGTGACTCTAGGAGCCTGTGGCAGGGACTAAGGACAATAACGGACAATAAAATACCAACGTCCGGTATGACGAACGCGGATATGACTCTGGCAGACGAGCTGAACACCTTTTATGCTCGCTTCGAGGCTGCAGCTAAAGACGCTAGCGTTGCTAATGCTAGCGGTGCTAACGGCTGCAGAGAGGAAGTCACTGCCAGCACCGGAAACGCTAAAATGCTTTTCATTGACTACAGCTCAGCATTTAACACCATAATTCCCTCCACACTCACCATCAAGCTGGAGCATCTGGGACTCAGCTCATCTCTGTGTCAGTGGATCTCTAATTTCTTAACTGGGAGACCACAGGCTGTAAGGATGGGTGGACACGTCTCAGCCTCTCTCACTCTCAGCACTGGAGCCCCACAGGGCTGTGTTCTGAGCCCCCTGCTGTACTCTCTGTACACACATGACTGTGCGGCCACTACCAGCTCCACCACCATCATTAAGTTTGCTGACGACACCGTCGTGGTGGGCCTGATCTCTGACAACGACGAGACGGCCTACTTGAAGGAGATTGGAAATCTGGAGAACTGGTGCCAGAGGAACAACCTTCTTCTAAATGTCAGTAAGACAAAGGAGCTGATAGTGGACTTCAGCACTAAGCAGGAGAGGAACTACCAGACCCCCGTCATCAACGAGAGCCCAGTGGAGAGAGTGGACTGCTTCAAGTACCTCGGTGTTCACATCACGCAGGACCTATCATGGTCCTGTCACATCAACACCGTGGTGAAAAAGGCCCGACAGCGTCTCTACCACCTCAGACGCCTGAGAGACTTTAGACTGCCCTCTAAGGTGCTCAGGAACTTTTACTCCTGCACCATAGAGAGCATCCTGACGGGAAACATCGCATCCTGGTTCGGGAACAGCACCATGCAGGACAGACGAGCCCTACAGAGGGTGGTGCGATCAGCTGAGCGCATCATCCGAACTGAGCTCCCTGACCTGCACTCTGTCTACAGCAAGCGGTGCTGGACCAAGGCCAGGAAGATCATGAAGGACCTCAGCCACCCCAGCAATGGACTGTTCTTTCTGTTGCAGTCTGGGAAGCGCTTCCGCTCCCTCAAGGCCAATACAGAGAGACTGAGAAGGAGCTTCTTCCCGCAGGCGATACGGTCTCTCAATCAAACCAATACACTGGACTAAACACCTTTGCATTTCCTTGCACACACAGAACGGACAATTATGTCAATGCACATTGCACATATATGCACATATGCACATTTTGCACACTTCAAGGACTTCTTTTCACACCCCCCCTCATCTCATTAAAACACTACCTCAAGTTTCTCACAGACTATAGTCGTAATATATTACATCACATCATACTTCAGATTTTATATATATATATATATATTTTGTAACTTTGTTGGAATCTGTTCTATAGGTTCCTTTTGTAAAAATATTTAAGGTCACGGAGCAGTCGTATAAGCATTTCACTGCATATCGTACTGTGTATGACTGTGTATGTGACAAATAAAATTTGAATTTGAAATTTGAATTTGAAACTCGCCATATCGGTGAGTTAATGCTGTTATTTTTATTTCGCTTTCGCTACGGCTTGTACATGCACACGCAAACACAAAGCGGTCCTGAAGACAAAAAGATCTGAGGAGGTTTCCGGTTCACTCCTATTTATAACCTGCAGGTGCACCTTATTCGGTGACGTCATGCCTGGCACAGGTTATAAGCCGAAGGTATTCGGCGGGTTTGACATGCACAGGCTTCACAACCGGGCAACAAAGAGATGTTCCCATAGCGTTTTCACGCAGCACTGAGTGTAGCTTTATCAGGGAACATATTTTGCCGAAGCATGTAGCCAGCTGCGTTAGTCAAATTGCAAAGGAGATAACAGATATGGTCACCACTATAGGAGCAGACATGTCTCATAATATGAGTGCCCCTGCAAGGGGTTTATCATTTGACAGATTTTAATTTAACAATTGTTAAATGTTAATGTTTGAGATTTTATAAAATAGCATAATTTGTTTCCTCTAACCAGTTTGTCAAATGCATTTCTTTATTCCAAATCAGAGTATTTAGGGACCAAGACCTATAACAGGGGTGGCCAAGTTCGGTCCTAGAGAGCCGCAATCCTGCAGAGTTCAGTTCCAGCCCTGAAAAAAAAACTATCCTGCCAGTAGCCTTAGTAGTCCTCAAGACCTTGATTAGCTTGTTCAGCTGTGTTTGATTAGGGTTGGAGCTGAACTCTACAGGATTGCGGCTCTCTAGGACCAAACTTGGCCACCCTTGCCCTATAACATCATCCCTATTTCGTCATAGTATGTGAAGTACCCTCTTTTTTTTTAAGGATTAATAGGGCCCATGCACTGTGACATTAGAATTAGATTAGAATTAGAATAGATTATATTATGACATATTATACACTCCTTCCAAGGGATTTATACGATCGCCAACAAACCAGGCCAATGTGATCTCAATACATTGAAGATGAAAAAATTATGGAGGGATTTTTGATTTCTTGAATGGGTCAGCTGTGACAATGTCTTAAACTTATGCCAAAAATTGTTTAATAACTTTGGGTGACATTATATTGAGTGATATTACATTGAGTGATGCGTTTGCAGCATCTGGGGCTTTTTGTAGGTCTAAACATAAAATTCCCCCTTTTCTAAAATTATGTTATAATGGTTTTGGTATGTCCCTTTTAAATACATGTGCCCAGTATGCCCACTGTCACCCAGGTGGTGATGGTGCAGGGTGCTTGGGCCCACTCATAGTTGCGTGCAACTTTATTTATTGTTTAAATCTTTTTTATTAAGGTATTCACTGTAATAATCCAACAGATATTGTTACATACCAAGATTTTTGTTATAAACAAAAAATAAATATACTGAATAACAAACAGCAAAATAATAGTGAACATACATAAGGAACAAAACAAAACTCCCTTTCCACCCTAGGGACTAAAAGTCATGCCACACTAATGGTGCGGTCAACACCACATGGTTACTCAGCCTGCATTTTCAAGATAAAGGAGAAGAGAGGATCTTATCAAATTTGTCCAATTTCTTTACCATAAGGAATCTAATTATTTCCAAATGTAGTACCGTAATCAATTCTTCCAACCATAATTTAGCTGATGGGGTTTCTGTCGTTTTCCAAAACCTTAGGATAAGTTTCTTTGCCACAATAAGTCCATAGGACAACAGTTGTTTTTGAGGTTCTTGAAGTGACATGATTTTGTCAGAAATTCCAAATATCACAAGAAGTGGATTATGCTTTAAGTCACTATGTAAAATATCAGACAGAGTTTTAAATACTTCAGTCCAGAATGAGACTAATTTAGAACAAACAATATAACTATGTAAGGGCGCGGCTAAATCTGTTGGACATTTGTCACAGTATGGGGAGATATCTGGAAAAAGTCTCACTCACTCACTCACTGATCATCTATACCGCTTAATCCTGTATTCAGGGACACGGGGGCCTGGAGCCTATCCTAGGAGACTTGGGGCAAATGGCAGGGTACACCCTGGACAGGGTGCCAATCCATCGCAGGGTACAGACACACACACATACACTCACTCATTCACACACTACGGGCAAGTTTTTGGAAATGGCAGTTAGCCTAACCTACCTGTCTTTGGACTGTGGGAGGAAACCAGAGTACCCGGAGGAAACCCACCAAGCACGGGGAGAACATGCAACCTCCATGCACACAGAGACGGGAATCGAGCCTGGCTGGAGATCGAACCCGGACCCTGGCGGTGCAAGGCGACAGTGCTAACCACTACACCAGCCTTTTGGAAAAAGTTTTTTAAAAATTACTTTTTAATTTTACTTTAGTATAGTGGAGTCGATGGATAATCTTAAATTGAATGAGGCGATGGAATGAGGCGATTGACTGATGCGATTCTAGGCGAGGCCTAGAATTGACAGAGCATGTATGAATATTCTCTAGTGCATCAGTCCATAGTTCTAAACATATATCCTCCCCCAATTCTTGTTCCCATTGCAATTTTAAACTCTCTGTAGAAGATAAGTTCTTTGATAACAATGAGTTGTATAATAGTGATATCAGATGACTGACCCTACCTCCAAGCCCCAAAAGATCACCCAACCTAGCAGGATTAGCCTCACTAAGGCGGGTTATATACTTTCTTATGTAGTCCCTGATTTGCAAATATCTAAAAAAGTTACTTGCATGCAGACCATATTGATCCTGTAACTGCCTAAAAGATCCAAACGTGCCATTTATGAATAGGTTTCCAATATTCTGAACACCTAACTCCTTCCACTGTGTACACACGTGGACAAAATTGTTGGTACCGTTCGGTCAATGAAAGAAAAACTCACAATGGTCACATAAATAACTTTAATCTGACAAAAGTAATAATTAAAAAAGATTCTATGAATGTTAACCAATGAAAGTCAAACATTGCTTTTCAACCATGCTTCAACGGAATTATTAAAAAAAATAAACTCATGGAACAGGCCTGGACAAAAATGATGGTACCCCTAGAAAATCCTGAAAATAATGTGACCAAAGGGACATGTTAATTCAAGGTGTGTCCACTAATTAGCATCACAGGTGTCTACAGTCTTGTAATCAGTCAGTGGGCCTATATATAGGGCTCCAGGTAGTCACTGTGTTGTTTGGTGACATGGTGTGTAGCACACTCAACATGGACCAGAGGAAGCGAAGGAAAGAGTTGTCTCAGGAGATTCGAAAGAAAATTATAGACAAGCATGTTAAAGGTAAAGGCTATAAGACCATTTCCAAGCAGCTAGATGTTCCTGTGACTACAGTTGCACATATTATTCAGAAATGTAAGATCCATGGGACTGTAGCCAACCTCCCTGGACAGGGCTGCAGGAGGAAAATTCATGACAAATCAAAGAGACGGATAATCTCAATGGTAACAAAAGAGCCCAGAAAGACTTCTAAAGAGAGCCAAGGTGAACTTCATGCTCAAGGAACATCAGTGTCAGATCGCACCATCCGTTGTTGTTTGAGCCAAAGTGGACTACATGGGAGACGACCAAGGAGGACACCATTGTTGGAAACAAATCATAAAAAAGCCAGACTGGAATATGCCAAACTACATGTTGACAAGCCACAAAGCTTCTGGGAGAATGTCCTATGGATAGATGAGACAAAAATGGAACTTTTTGCCAAGGCACATCAGCTCTATGTTCACAGATGGAAAAATGAAGCATATCAAGAAAAGAACACTGTCCCTACTGTGAAACATGGAGGAGGCTCTGTTATGTTCTGGGGCTGCTTTGCTGCATCTGGCACAGGGTGTCTTGAATCTGTGCAGGGTAGAATGAAATCTCAAGACTATCAAAGGATTCTAGAGAGAAATGTGCTGGCCAGTGTCAGAAAGCTGGGTCTCAGTCGCAGGTCATGGCTCTTGCAACAGGACAATGACCCAAAACACACAGCTAAAAACACCCAAGAATGGCTAAGAGGAAAACATTGGACTATTCTAAAGTGGCCTTCTATGAGCCCTGACTTCAATCCTATTGAGCATCTTTGGAAGGAGCTGAAACATGCTGTCTGGAAAAGACACCCTTCAAACCGGAAACAACTGGAGCAGCTTGCTCATGAGGAGTGGGCCAAAATACCTGCAGAGAGGTGCAGAAGTCTCATTGACAGTTACAGGAATCGTTTGATTGCAGTGATTGCCTCAAAAGGTTGTGCAACAAACTATTAAGTTAGGGGTACCATAATTTTTGTCCAGGCCGGTTCCATGCGTTCATTTTTTAAAATAATTTTGTTGAAGCATGGTTGAAAAGCAATGTCTGACTTTCATTGGTTAACATTCATAGAATTCTTATTTATTATTACTTTTGTCAGATTAAAGTTATTTCTGTGACCATTGTGAGTTTTTCTTTCATTGACCGAAGGGTACCAACAATTTTGTTCACGTGTGTAAATATAGAATCCATAATAGAAGGGATAAATGATGGGTTGCAACTTTATGTAGCGCCTAAGCACTATGACATCAGCCTTACTGTATGTCGTCATGGTGTGTAAGGACCCACTTGTTGTTCTAAGGATTTTCTCCTCATAACTCATAATTCTTTCTTTTTACTTTTTTTTTTTACAGGCAAATTAATCATAATACGTAAGAAAGAAATATTACTACTAATAAAAAAACAAATCAATGGAAATCTTCTACTTTTATTTAAAGCAGCCTTTTCTTTTATTTACTTTGCAGCCTTTAAAATCTTTTAACAGTTTTATCCTGTATTCTTGTCTTTCTTTCCTTCTCTTTTAAGATATTCCCTTTCACTTGGTCTGAATGCCTCTTTGTTTAGTTACTGATTCTGTTTAGTTTTTTTTTCTTTCGAGGTTTAAATCGTCTAAAACAGGTCTCGTGTTTTGTTTCATCCAGCTGATGAAAGTGTGTGTTTGTTTAAACGAGCGTCTCTGATACACAGCAGGTAATCGTGGCCGTTTCTCGCTAAGAGCTCGGCTACATTATCGACGTTCTGCTAAAAACCTGTTTTTCAGTGAGCAGGGATGTTCATTAGGTAGAAGTGCTGAATGAAACGTATCGGCCATCACGATGAATTACGCTGATTAGAACAGTAATTATTTCTCTTGGCTAAAACTAGATTCAATTTCCTAACAGGTACACACCGCCGAGAGCGAGACGCCGAGCGAGGAAGAGCGAGATGGTGCGCTCCTAATCCAACATCACACATGGGATGATGCTCTTGGTGGCCATGTTGGTGGAAAACAGCGGCCTTGGATGAAGTGACTGATGGAGACTAATGTGAACTTAAACATGGCTGTTAAAGAAAATACATCCTTAAAGAACATGCATGTTCGTTGTTATGATTAAAGTGAGAAATGCATGCATCTTCAAAGTTCAATATTAAAGCAAATTAAAAAATAGAAAATAAACAATAGAAGACCATAGAAAGCTAGACTGTGGTGTAAGTGTGAATTTACCCTCATTTCATCCCTCTACGAAGACAATAATGAAGATGCAGCTTTAGTCTTTCAGCCTCTCATCTCATCATCTATACATCACTACAGAAGATCAGCTCCAAATGCTTTAACCTTAATGCTACCATATCACCATCACACGCACCATCTGGCCCTTTGTAGATCTCAAACGCAGTGCCAGCCACATAACTTAGAGCAGTTTATGTCTTAAATATTTTTTTATAGTGCACAACAAGTCATCATTGTCTCTCAGAGATTTAGAGGAAGTGTCTTACTTATTTGGGTCCAGGAGCGCGCACACACACACACACACACACACACACACACACATATAGAGACAGATTAGGATCTGTGTTCCTGTTCGAGTTCAAAGATCAGCTCAGTCACAACTGATCGATCAAGTGCATCAGTCATCCGTTCAGAGTTTGTGTGTGTGTGAGTGTGTGTGTGCGCACACCAGTGCTGATGGATGTAAGCGATTATAGAGATGTTTTAAAACTCCAATCTGTTATCCTAATAATCTGAGCGTGCTTAAAATCGTCTCCCTACCCGCTGTACTACAAATCTACAGTGCGATGGCTTTACACATTATATAATGTTCAGGTCTCAGCTTGTGTGTGTGTATGGGTGTTTAAATACCAAGTCTTTCCTCCTTCTATTCCAGACCATGTTCACACTAACAAGTAACACGTCGCCCATATCTCTTGTAGGTTGCCCCTTGAGGGCATTGCCTGGTAATCATTTTCATAGTTTTTGTTTGTTTGTTTGTTTGATTTAATAAATATCAGAAGTACACAAATTGTACTGTGGTGCCTAATGCGCTGTACAGTTTAAATGCATCCTTGTTGTTTTTGTGTCACATCCAGTAACTGTCGTGAGACTAGTCTAAAATGCAGGGATTGTATTATATTATTGAAAACAGAAAGAGATGTAACACATTTACAAACGTGTGCTTAGTTGTGATAGCTTTGCAAAGACTTTAGCACGAATGACCTGCATCAATTAATTAATCTAAAAAACACATTCTTTTAGTTAGCATAGGTTATTTTTTTCTGACATCAAAGTCACCATTTTGATTCCCTAGCTAAATATTTAATGTAATGGTGTTGTTCTTTTAACGGACTTACGTGAGCTAACTCATGTAAACAGTCATGACTGCTAAAAAGCTAACTAGCTTCTAACACAAGGCTGAACCCGAATCTCTCTCTAACCCTTATCAAGGGCACTACTTGGGATTACTTGGGATTGTACAAGGATAAAACTTTTTGGGATCCAATCCCAGAATAGTTAGCTACTTACAAATTAGAAAGCCTGCACAGCATTTTACAAATCATAAGGACCAGCATATTCCATAGCATCGTCTAATTTGTAACAGAAGCATCGAATGAGCTTTTGCAAAATAATATCCTTTTTGCTTTCTTCATCCATTTTCACATGCTGTTTTCTCTTTTGAATAAGTCATTTCAGTATGTCCACCATGACATACTGCATATGAAAATAATCAACAGAACAGAAGCAATCAGTTGCTAGGTTACTCTTTTATCTGTGTGACACAGCATCAGGTAATCCGATAGGTCATCAAGATAATCTATATGTTGTTTTTTGGGCTCTGAAATACATCTCTATAGTAGCCTAATGACAGTTACTGATACGTCTTCCATACGTTGTTGTGACTTGACGACAAGGTAGTCATATGATGGTTTCTCAGTTTTCTCGTTTACATTTCAAATTCCACAATGTTAGCATAAATCACACAGTAGTTTATGTGAAAGAAGTTTGAGTTAATGAGAAAAAAGTAGTCATTACAACTTGTTTGCTTAGCAAAATAAACTAGCATGCGCTCCCCAGATACTGCTACTTCCTTCTGAGTTTTATTTTGCTTCATACCATTTATTCAAAACAGAAACGAATCACTAAGAAATCTTGTAGGGTCCTGTGAGAAGAAAAAAAAATAGCATGCTAACTTAGCATGTAATTCATTTAACACTTTTTTTTTCAGTTTAACCATTTTTTAAAAAACATGTTTAATCTCATATTAACGCCTGTGATATTTTAAAAATCCAGTGAGCAATAATACTTCTTACTAACTTTTGAGGAGAAGTAGTGGTGTGTCTAGTAAATAAAGACAAAACTAGCATTTTAAAGTGCTTAACCTACTTGAGCTAAGACATTGCTAATAGTATGCTGCTATTTCATTTTTTCTTTTCTGTAATTAGCTAAACCATTTCTGTTGATATTTTAGGAGATCAGTCAGAACAATCTTAAATGTATCTTGCTAAAACTTGTGTTTAGTAACTGGTAAATTCATCATCATCTCATCATCTATACTGCTTTATCCTGTATTCAGGTTCACTGGGATCTCAGGCACGAGGTGGAGCACACACACATACACACTACAGGCAATTTGGGAGTGTCAATTAGCCTAATCTGCAGGTCTTTGGGAGGAAACCCACCAAGCACGGGGAGCACATGCAAACTTCATGCAAACAGAGATGGAAATCAAGCCTGGTCGGGAATCAAACCCAAACACTTTTACCTGGAGGTGCCAGGCAAACGTGCTGTAATATTGGTTAGATTTTCTGGTGGCTGGAAAGGATTATCAGCATTTCCATTATTTTCTATGGTAAATGCATTTCGGAATTTGAAATTTGTCTTAAGAACTCGCCTCTGGAACAGATAAAATTTGTATGGCATGGTACCACTGTACTGTAAGTCATTTACCAGTGCAGTACATACATTATGTATATAAGTGCACTATACAGTATATGGTGCCTGTAAATACATATAATGCACTACAATAATGCACTACATAGGTTGTTTATACGTACACTACAGGGGGTTTCTTGAAGAACAATACGTAGTGCGTCTATGAGTGTGCTACAAAGGGTGTCTATTTGAGACCTACGTATGGTGTCTATAAGCTCACGACATAGTGTGTCTATAAATGTACTACATAAGGTGCGTTCTGATGTTTTATAATGGAATCAGTTTTTGTTTCAATAAATATTCAATCTTTAATGTCCATACTGTGAAATTTCCACAGCCGCAGCAACAGGTATCCAAGGTGCTTATGTTACCATGGTGACGCACAGACTCAGTGACGTCTGTGCTGGTGACTTCGCAGGGTGAATGGTAGTGTTTTGTCAAGGGAAGTTCCCTTCACCAACATTCCCAGCAAACGGAGCAGGGAGAAGGGAGCGCCATAGGCTGTCTATAAGTACACAGCATAGAGTGTCTATATGAGTTTACATAGAGTGTCTATATGAACTTTACATAAATAGTCTATATGAGCTTTACATAGAGTGTCCATATGAGCTTTACATAGAGTGTCTATAAGTGTGAAGTGCACAATAAATGGTTTGACATACACACAACCTCCACATGATAGTTAGTGGACATAATTGTAGAGGACAATAGAAAGAGATGTTTGTGTGTTTGTTTGTTTGTTTGTTTAGGTACCACACTGAGTTTAATACAGTGACTTAACACCCTAAGTAGTGTCTTCTTTACACTTCTACAACCCACAGTGTGTTAGAGCCTGTGTGTAATTTCCGTATTAAATCCTTGGTGGATGATCCCTCGTTCCCTACATGTGGGTGACTTAGTGCCCTTAGCGTTCCGTCAGCTCATGTGTTTATCCCTTGCTAATCCCTTGCATGACACCAAAAGATATGTCTGTCTCTCTTTTTCTGTCTGTCCCTCTGTTTGTCAGTCTCGTATTACTTGCTGAACGACTGCCGATGGTTTTGATTTTAATCGCACGTCTCTGTGGGACGCTTTGATCAGAAAGGATTAACGGTTTGGAGGGTGAAAGTGAGGGGTGTTCATTTAAAGTGAATTCCATCAGTACACAAATGTAGGTGATTTTACTCTCTCTCTCTCTCACACACACACACACACACACACACACACACACACACACACACACACACACACACACACAGACACACAATTTGTTAGTTTAATTTACAGAGTTCACTAATACCATGTATCCCAAGTAGTGTGTGTATCCACTTAAAAAACATTCTTTGTTTATTTTATTGTTTATTCCTATCTTAGTTTCTTATTACAATCTCCTTTAACCATAATCATAAAAAAAAAAAAAAATACAAACTAAAAAAAGAGTTAGCATTAATGGTCCCATTTCATGCCACTTAACCTGAGAAAGGAGCGCTGAGAATCATTTCATCAAAGCAAAGTCACATTACCTTCCAAAGTCAAGTCATGCCTGATTCTATATATCTTAGACATATAGACATTAAATCCTGCTTTCAGGATCGTCTTTTATGGACGTATGGCCATTTTGAAAATGTTTGCACCATTAAATGTTTTCAAGGTTTCTTCTTATTGCCATCTCAGGGAGTTTTTCCTTGCCATCGTCATCCTCGGTTTGCTCATCAGGGACAATCTGATCATTTAGTTTATACATATTTTTTCATACATTTCATACAAATTTTCCTACTTTTTTTTATTCAATTAAGCTGCTTTGTGACAATGACAATTGTTAAAAGCACAATATAAATAAAATTGAATTGAATTAAAATATTTTACTACAGCTAAGAGGCTCATCACTGTACTGTGCTTGAAGTCAATCGCTTTTATACCTTTATTCCACAGAAATTTCACCTCCCAGTTTTACTTAAACACCACTCCTAGTAAAGTTGTGTATAAATGTTTTGTGCTGGATTAACAAATGTTTCAAAAGGTTTCCAAAAAATTATCTTAAAATTTTGTCTTTTTTTGACAAATAATTTAGCTTCTTTCAAACATTCAATATATATGTTTGCACCATTAAAAGACTGTGAAAATTGAAAAGACTTTATTTCTCATTCTCAGAGTTTAACCAGTTACCGATCTTGCTGTTTGTTCAAATTCAAAGAAAGGCGGTGGGTGACGGTGGGGGATAACAATAAGAGGGGGTTACACCATAGGGGTAGGTGGGGTCTTTGCGGTTACAGTTGGAGGACAGGAGAACAGAACCGAACACGAGTAGTGATACCGATACTAATCTCAGGGTTTAAGGTCAAAGACCTCTGCTCAAACTCCACCTCCGTCTGTTTCTTTTCCCTTCAAGCTACCAGGGGTCATGACCTTTAGCACAGTTCATGAGTTTGACCCCATTGATTTTTTTCTCCATGAGGTTTGGAATGGAAAAAAAAACCAACAACACACAACTGCTGGACAGACACTAGGAAAGAGATGACACATACAATAGCACACTACTCTCTTGATCTGTTCACTGATCAGTCTGTCTGTTTGCACAGTTCTTTACAGCATCAATAATGAACCTGTCTGTCTGTCTGTCTGTCTGTCTATCTATCTATCTATCAGCTTATTAGTCTGCTTGCCCATATGTACATTTATCTGTCTATCTGTCCAATTTCTAACTAACTATCTGTCTGTCTGCCTGCCTGTTTATCTTTCAAACTATACATTAGTCAAATCAAATCAGTCAGTCTGTCTGTACTTAGCAATCTGTCTGTCTGTCTGTCTATCAGTCTGTCTCTTTGTTCATTTGTTTATCAATATGTCTGTATGTATAATTTCTAATTTTCTGTGTTTAATTGTTTATGTAGTTGACTGTCTTTACTACTGTCTGTTTATCTCTACCTCTACTACTGTCTGAGGCATTAATCTATCTGTGTACATGTCACTATGATGATGATGACTCACTAAACACTAAAAAGCAGTAGTGCACTAGGGAATCCTCAGAAGTAGATTCAGCTAATGTACTCTCTCTCTCTCTCTCTCTCTTATTCTGGAGATTTATTGTGATGGAGAGATTGTGTTACAGAGCACAGGATCATCCCTTCCTTCCCACAGGATATAACCTTTGATCACATGACCTTTGACCTTTTGAGTTAAGCCGCTCTATGCTAATATGATTTTAATGTGATAACTGTCATTCTGAACGGGCCGCTGGGTAAAGCTCTTTCTCTCAGTGTATGTGTGTGTGTGTGTGTGTGTGTGTGCTTTTAAAGACACTCTTAGCATTTTAACAGCAAGAAAGCAAGCCAGTGACTAACAGATATAGAAGATAATGAACACAATTTTGATACTTTACTATTTAAAAAAACTGCTTACCTTTCCTCTGAAAAAAAAAAACAACAACAAAAAAAACTTGTTTACCCCTTGTGTTGAAAACATGTGGTAAAATTATTGCCACCCCTTTGATGGTTTACGGTATACCCACTGTATATTAATTCAATTGGTATTAGACCTTTATTAAATGATTATTTCAAATCTTAACATTGTTGTTTTTTTATGTATAAAATATTTTCGTCAGTCTTATATGTCTATTAAAGTATATCAATTAGAAAAGTCTGCAAAGTTAGACAATTGATGTAAAAGATATATAAGACTGAAGAAAATATTCAAGTAAGAACAAATGGGGTCATGAATACAGTTCATCGCAATAGTTAAACATTTGCCAGAAATTGTCAGCATAAGCCTATAAAAAACTTTTAATCTCACTTTGTTAAAAGAAAACATAAGGCAGATCCACACATTTAAACCCTAATGTGTGTTCACTCCATGTGTTTCATTTGTATGGATTTTCTGTGAAAACTTTTGCACATAAGCGTACGGTAATTGCAGTTTTCCTTTCACCATCAATTATGTTTATACAGTATAAAAGCATTAAAAGGCCACACACACACACACACACACACACACACACACACACACAGACACACACACACACTGTGTTAAGCAGGTCTCTGGTGAAACACTAATTACTCTGTAATGTAACGACACTTCTTTTGAAGAGCTGTTTTTACCTCCACCGACCCTCTTTAAAAGCTTCCCGGGGGCAGCTCAGGTTCGCCCCCCCCCCCCCCAACACCACACACTCTCTCTCTCTCTCTCTCTCTCTCTCTCTCTCTCTCTCTATCTATCTTTCTCTCTCTCTCGTGCTCTTACTCTCTCTCTCTCTCTCTCTCTCTCTCTTGCACGCTTTTTCTTTCTCTCTCTCTCTCTCTCTCTCTCTCTCTCTCTGGGGTCTCTGTTGGCTCTGAGAAGACACAGAACATGAAACAAGAGAAGCAACTAATGGTTACAAATGTGTTTTGTGTAAAAGAGAGAAAGATGGGTGTCTCACACACACACACACGCACGCACACACGCACACACACACACACACACACACACACACACACACACACACACACACACACACACACACACACACACACACGCAGGGCATTATCAGTGTGTAAATCCACTTTTTATCAGTACATACACTATGTTTGTACACAGCCTCTTCCTCTCCTGGGCTTCAGCTTGAAATAAATAACTCTAAAAATTTCTTCTTTATCCTTCCTTTCTTTCTTTCTTTCTTTCTTTCTTTCTTTCTTATTAATTAATTAATTAATTTATTTATTTATAAAATGTGTTTTTTATTTTTATCATGTGCATTGTGGAAGGATGGAGGAAAACACCAGTCACAACATGATATTCACGGTTATTAATAATGTTCCCATTTTGAACCCAGTCTCCGTCTCTGCTAATCAAGCATGGCAATCATTCTTATCAAATAGAAATGTAAACACACTAACCATAAATAAACAAGGAATAAACAAATAAAGACATTATTAAATGCTACATTAAAAGCTTCCCTAAATGACTGCAAGCACTATGACATAATAATAAAATGACTGTTACAAAATTACATATACCTAATAAAATATTATTATTAGCTATATTAGTAGCTCAGGTGGCTAAAGCTCTAGGTTGTTGGTTTGGTGAATTGCCTCACCCCATACTACCCAGCCACTGCATGCTGGGATAAAATGAGAGTGTTGTGAGAGGAAGGGCATCCGGCATAAAACCTGTGCCAAGTTTGATGGTTGATTGTACGCTGTGGCAACCCCTTGACGGAAGCAGCCGAAAGACCAATATCTCCAGGGTTCTATGTTCTCAGTGTCTACAGGGCTTTAAATTCCCTGTGTACTATATATTTTTAGGGTTCTTTGTTCTGTATCTTCTATATCTTCAGGGTTCTATGTTTTGGATGATCTATATTTCCACAGTTTGATCTTTATGCATTATATATCCATGGCTCGATGTTCTCTATGCAATATATCACAAGGGTTTTCTATACAGAGTTCTATGGTCTTGTGCACCATATTTACATGGTTGTATGTTTTCAGGATCTTTCCAGGTTTCTATGTTCTCAGTGCCCTATATCTCCAGGGTTCTGTGTTCTCTATGCACTATATCACCAGGGTTATACATTTTTTATTCACTATATTTCCAGGGTTCTATGTCCTCTGTCTGCTATATCATGTCCCAGCATCCCGTTTTAAAATCCTGAAGCTTGTATCCAGAATGTCCACCATGACCTCAGGCTGTTAGTAAGGTATGGATGGAGCTTTGACAGACCATCTGATCCATCCAACAACTTGGCACAGGTTTTATGCCGGATGCCTTCCTCACACAACCCTCCCATTTTATCCAGCTTCGGACTGACACTTGCATCTAGTGGCTGATGTTTGGGCATTGGGTGGGAACTGAACCCAGGCCATCTGCATGGCAAGCGGGAAGCCTACCACTGAGCCACCAATGGTGGCCCTTGTTTCATTCATTGTGATTGCCGAAATAAAATAATAATAAATTATTAATTAATCCATAGAAATGTCATCAATTTGTTTTTTATTTTTTCATATTTTTTAACTATAAAAAAACCTGTATTCTTAATTTTAATTAATATGTGACTATTTTGTTCTATTATTGAAAATAATAGTTTATATGTCTGAATATGATTGCACAAAACTAAGAGTGCTTTGCTCTTCCTTCAATTTGTATTATGACGCTGAGCATTCTGGGTAATTAGCCTTTTAAAGCACAGGAGCTGCCATGTTGGATTAAGATGATTTGGGGCGAGTCGGACTCATTAGGCTTAATTATGATCCAATTAGAAACATCGTTTAACTAAACGAGCAAATAATGTAGAGGCGGAGGAGTGCACTAAAAAAATTACAGCTTTTAAATAGAATAATGAGCCGCTTCATCGTCCACTCTGGGGGAAAAAAAGAGTGGGAGAGAGAGAGGGAGGGAGAAAGAGAGCGAGAGAGAGAGAGAGAGAGAGAGAGAGAGAGAGAGAGAGAAGTAAAGCTACAAAGACATAAAAAAATCATGCAAGACAAATTTACATTAAAAAAAATTTCCTGGTAAATTCAGCCTTGATTCGCAATTCTAGCTCTGACAGTAGTGCAGCTGTAAACTACAGTTTTACTTTAGAGCACTCGCTCTAGTAGGTCTATCACTTCATTCACATTTAGCTATGTTAGTCTCAGATGTAATGCTGCAACTTTACATTTTTTTATATCTCAAAGGCCAGAGACTTTTATATTCCTCGGTTTCTCCGTGACATAAAACGGACATACTCTTTTCATTATTAGCTTTAAAGGGTGAAAAAGAGAGACTGGTGAGTTTATAGCTGCTATAACGTAAGTGACAATAGGAGTTCATTAAGATTTTTAAGAAATTCAACTAAAAACCCATACAAAAAGTGAATTGTCTTTTAAAATAAATTAAACGAACTGTAGGTTATAGGAATATAATCACTATACCATGCAATTATTGAAAATCTTGCTATAGCTAGCACACAGCACAGCAAAAATGAGAGGGGGGGGGGGGGGGCATTGGTATAAATGGGATTTTCTCCTCAGCTGCTCCATTTAGCTGTGATTCAAAGCAGAATGGGGATAAAACACTTTTCCATCTAAAGCGTTAGTGTAGCGCTATGTTGGCTCACGGGGGCCAAAAAAGGGACACATAAAGTGGTTTCTTTGTTATGGTTCCCTCAGATTCATTTAGACACAGAGACAGGAGTCTAAAGGCAGTTTCAACTCTCATGATAACGCTTGTGTTTATTTTATCGGCTACTAAACAGATCCTACATTTTCCTTAAATAATCAGTATTAAAGAAGCATAAACAGAAATTTTGTGGCCATTCAAATCACATTGTATTCCTCTCAGCCAATCAGAACACAACATAATAATCTCAAGCGATTGTAATAACGTGTACATCTCACAGCCAATCAGAACAAATTGTACAGCTCTTTTCCAATGAGAACACATTGTACTGATCACAGCCAATCAACCACAATGTGTTCCTCTCAGCCAATCAGAATACACCATACTGCTCTCAACCAGTTGTAACAAAGTGTACAACTCTTCTCTAGTCAGAACCCATTAAGCCAATTAAAGCACAATATACTGCTCCCGGCCAATCAGAACACACCGTACTTCTCTCATCCAATCAGAACACACTATACTGCTACTGGCCAATCAGAACTCACTGATGCACTGATCTTGTTATACTAATATAACCTGCTATCCCAGTCAATCCGACCCCACAGTGCTTCTCTCAGCAAATCAAACCCCACTGTGCTTCTCTCAGCCAATCAAACCTCACCATGCTTCTCTCAGCCAACCAAACCCCACTGTGCTTCTCTCAGCCAATCAAACCTCACCATGCTTCTTTCAGCCAACCAAACACCACTGTGCTTTTCTCAGCCAATCAGAACACATTATACTGCTCTGAGACCTCAGAATACACTCTACTGCTGTCATTCAATTAGAACACACTGTGCTGCTCTCATCCAAACAGAACACACTCTCAGCCAATCAGAACACATCTGAAATGTCAACCTTCTGAATGGTTCTATTTCAGGTACGCTGTGTCTCATCACTCTGCCTGTAAGCTGTCTGTAATAACTAATGGCTAACGACTATGTGTTAGCTATCTTCATCATTAGCCTTAGTTTCCAGATTTTTCACAAAATGTAAATAATATTGCTATGTAATCTAGCTGATCTATCTGAAAGAAATTGCTAGCATGCCATTTAGCCTACTCAACCTGCATACTATAACCTGCTCTAATATTTAATCCAGCAGATAAAGCCACTGGATAATATAATTTAGCATATTTGATTTAATAGCATTTGTCATTTAACATACTTATTCAATTTTAAGGAAAGCTCACACAAAGTAACTAGCAGTTGATATATGCTAAACCTAAAGCAGACTAACTTAAATATACTAACTGTTTTGATAGGCTACATTGTGTATGCTAACAGTACGAGTAGACTAAATAATGTGTTTTAGTAGTCTGGATAGGCTTATTAAAATATTTGAGTCAGAGCAGTTTAAGTCAGTTAAATGATGTCTATAATCTAGTATAATATTATTACTGTAAACTTCTTTAGTCCACGAGTTTATTAGCTGTAATACCAAAAGCACTGTGTGTTTGTGTGTGCGTGTGTTTTGCTAATAAGAGCCAGAATCATCTAGTGCCAAACCTCTCAAAACTGATTGACAAGAATGTGATCAGATTACACTGCAAGTGTGTGTGTGTGTGTGTGTGTGTGTGTGTGTGTGTGTGTGTGTGTGTGTGTGTGTGTGTGTGTAATGTATCACAGTAACACAATCTGAACCAATCTGACGTGTGAGTAAACATAATACTTTAACAAGAGACACTTCACTGAAAGACATTTAAAAATAATTTATATGCAATGTTTTATATTTATTTTTGTGCGATTGTAGATTTGTTTGGAATGCTAATATTTTATTTATGATAAATATACTGTATATAATAAAAAAGAAACAGGCTAAAAAATGTTGAAGGAATAATTGTCATGCTGTAGCCTCTCATCTTATTTAATAAACAGTTAATTATTTAATAAACTGTTGATTATTTTATTTAGTAAATTTTAATAGCTCATTAAAATTCAACAATAGATTGATTATATAGTTTAATAAGCAGATCATATCATTTATTTATCATTTACACTTAATAAAGAAATGTTAAATGTTAAAGTGCATTATCAGTTTATGAAACGTAACAAGTACACGATTGTTTAATAAATAGTTGATTATAAAGGATGATTATTTAATAAACAGATGACTACTTAATAAGCTGACATTTATTTTTATTTAATAAGCTTCTAATTATTTATTAAATAAGTGTTTATTATGATTATTCTACAAGCACAAGACTCCTCGATTAATAAGCAGACTGTGTGATGGTGGACACTCAGAGAGTACTGCTGCCCTCAGGTCCAGTGATGATAACTCATTACTTCATTCACTCATTCTCTCTCTCCCTCACTTGTTCACTCAATTCTGTATCACTCATCCTCTCATTCTTACTTACTTTCTTATGATCCCTGTCTCATGCTCACTCACTCATTCATTATCTCACTCTCTTTACTCACTCTTTTTCATTCACATTCTTTCATTAAATCTCTCACTCACTTTCTTATTACCTCTCACTCACTCACTCAATCCTACTTATTAACACTTTCACTCACTCTAACTCAGTTTCACACTCTCATCACTGCCTCTCTTTCACTCTCTTGCTCACCCGCGCCCTTACTCACTTGCTCACACACTCACATTCTCACTCTCTATCTTACTCTAGCACTCACTCTCTCTCTTCCTCACCCTCACGCATTATCTCACTCACTTACTGTTAACTATTATGTCCCTCACTCTCTTACTCACTCTCTCTCTTTTGTAAACAGTGTAATGTTAAATCATTTTCATTTCAGTGCTCACTTTTATTATTATTATTTTAATCCTTTTTTTCCTTCACAGCAGAAAGTCATAAAGTTAATCCATTTTTTTCCTCCTCACATATAACGCGTAAAATTGGTTATAATAAAGAGACAGAAAATGTAAATAAATGTACAAAATAATCCAGTATACACACGGTGTATCTTATACAACATGTACAGAAAGTGCTCCACTGAGTTCCTTTGCATTTCTGTTTCTTGTTGTTTTACACACATAGGGTCTTTTCATCGCTGCATAATTAGAAATGTTATTTCGGTATAAATGTGGACTCCAATAATTTCAATAATTATTAATTATAATAGTGATGATAATGAGGCTAATGATGATGATAACCTATTGTTTGTGCTCTGTCAAGAGTTAATATTCGACTTTGTTGTAGAGGTTGTACAAGGGCAGCGGGGGTAAATTACTTCCGGGGTAGTAGAGCGGCGTCGGGAACGCGATGGAGCGCGGCACGGGCACGCGCAGCAGCGAGTTCTCCCGCAGCACGAGCGGTACACCGACGAGCGCATGTGCTGCAGACGCGTGCGCGGCGTTGGCCGCTTCGAGTTCGGCGGAGATCTGCCTCTTCCACTTGTTCCTGCGGTTCTGGAACCACGTCTTTACCTGAGTCTCTGTCAGCTGCAGGCTCGAGGCTAGGCACGCGCGCTCCGAGCTGCTCAGGTAGCGCTTCACGTCGAACGTGGACTCCAGCTGGTACACCTGGCTACGCGAGAACACCGTGCGCGTCTTCTTCTTCGCTGCGCTCCCTCCTCCTCCTGCACCTCCGGTCTGCTTCTCCGCTCCCTCGCGCTGCTGCTCCGCAGAAACGGGAGACACACGACCGCACGAGCGCTCCCTGTCCCGCTCGCGCTGGTGTTCCTCCCGATAATCTGGTAATAACGACTGCGCCAGGTGATGATGGTGCGCGCGATCCATTACCTCCGGTCCCGGAAGAAGCGATTTACTCGAACCTGCACCAGAACATAAAATTAGCCTAAGACCAAAACATTTCATCATATGCCATAATATGATATAATATAATATGATATAATGTGCTTTGCAAATCTTATATTTGCTGTCAGAATTAAAATGTGTCCGTCTTTATTATACATTTCATAGAAGTATATGAAGTATAGCTGTAATTTCATAATCTTTATACAACAGACTATGTGCGGTCTTATACTTTTGTAGGAACCTGGAAACGTTCTACGTAGTGCCCTACAGTTAAGGTTCACTTTCAGAAAAAGGATCAGACCCTTTAAAAAGTTCGAAATCTTTATGGAACCATTTTAGGAACTTTACTGTAGCCCTTGTGCATTCATTGAGTACTCTTCTACATATTATTCACAGTATGTTCGAACATCTCCATACACAGGGAAACTTTACACTTTTTAACAACACTTTCATTATTACTTTATATTATGAACATCCCACTTGATGGTTTCCCCTGTGGGTGCAGGGTAGGCCATGGTGTACCAGGAAAAGAACCAGCACAAAGAAGGAAGGGCAATTTAAAGGAAGTACAATTCCATACACAACTACAAGACGAGTTCATCATTTATGTTGTCTTTATTATAGAACAACTAAACTGTTTCTCTAAGCAAACATTTAAACTTTCTTACTCAAACCCTACAATGGAGTTTTGTTCTTTTATAGAAAAGCTTCCAGCTAGGATATTATTATTATTATTATTATAATAATTATTATTATTTAGGAATTTCTTGCCATTTTTTGTTTGGTCTGAAGGTATACTTTATACGCTCAGTTTCTAGTAATATGTTATAATCACGAGCCTATATAATATCATAACAATGTTATAGGCTTTATATATACTTTGCATTCTATTTTTTTACACTGTGAGGTTACTACATCCACTTTATTGTAGAGACATTTCCTGGACTCTTCATTAGAATTCTTCTTTCCTTGTTGTCGTGTGATTATCGTTATTGTTGTATACGGAACCTTTCATAAAACAAGGTGACATCATGTGTAGAGTAACAGTATAGTATATGCACATGCAGGGATAAAGGATTAAATGTGTACATTTAAGGGAAGAGTCCTACACCACCCTAGTGACAGAAAAAAATTACCTTTTAACCTTTAACTGAATGTGTACACTTCTGTAGGATAGAACATTATATATATTGTGTTGCATGATAGTACTGTAATAAGAAAATAGCAAGATATACTAATTTAATCCTGCACAGAAAACCCCAAGTGTTGATTTAACACCCCAAGTGTTTATTTAAACAACTGCAATGCATACATCTGTTAATTTGAAAAGAAACTTTTCAATCAACATTCTTGGTGTTAAATGAACACTGTGATATGGTAGTTTCAATTCCTATTTAAATGTACTGTACATATATAGACACTTTTGCTAATGCCCTAGTACCATACTGTTATAATAGAATCTGACATCAGCTATTGTGCATATTGTACTGCTGTACTCATACAGCATGGTACTTTTATGTATCTACATAAATACACCATATATTATAAATCATATCATATATCATATCTCCTTTCATATAATCTTAGACATTTTCTAGCAGAATGTCTTCCAAAATGGCTCATGCTTGGATAGCTTTTGACTCATTAAAACGAGTTTTTCATGAGTTTGAGAAACAGCTGTGTGTGCTTACAATGAAATAACAATCATGTACATTGAGTTTTGTAAAAAAAATTAGTTCATTTCAATTTCAGTTCATGTTTGGATGCTTTTTGGACACCCTGTATATAATATTATTGTTATGGATATCTATTTGTTAGTTATATAATATATACTGTATATGCACCCACATTTGCAGTCTGTAATATCATCTGATAGGGATATATCGAAAACAGCACACATGGACCGAAACCGGGAAATGAGCAACTCACGCGGGTTAATTGATTTCTCGCAGAGTTGTTGTTTGTGTGTGTGTAGGGTTTAGTATCAGATATCTGTGCTCTGTTTATGAGTGTGTATATGTGTGCGAGTGTGTGAGAACTCAGAGAAATGAGTGAGCGTGTTAAAGCTCAATGCAGTCAGTCCGAGTGAAAATCAGCCTCCATTTAACGCTCGATTGCGGAAATGTGGCGCCGCTAATTCAATTATCAGACTCGATTAAATTCAGCATAGCGCGGGGAAACCAAACACACACACACACACACAAACACACAGAGTTTTAATGAGACTGACCTTTCACCTGCTCTGATTAACATCGTGATGGATTTAAGGGGGAAAAAACAGCAACAACAACACGGGGTACAAAAAAAGGGTGTGCGTGTGTGGTGGTGGTTGGGGAGGGGGGTGTCGGTTATTCACTCCGACTCATTTTGATCGCATGTTTTCTTTAGGTAACTCACTAGAATGACTATAATATTCTCTAAATAAACTAATAGATAAAACACTTCCCGCGAATGTGCGTCACTTAAAATAAGATGAACACGGAATAATAAGATCTTCCCACTTATCGAGAAATTATTATTCATTACATGACATTAGCATATTCTATATTTTATATTAGCATTTTTTATTAGATTATATAATTATAGAATTCATTCGATCATCCCTAAAGTGGAGTACAACAAGATTAAATCTACTATTGCTACCAAACGTAATGTATTTTATACACATACTGTTATTACTCCTCCTCCTCCTCCTCCTACTAATGATTATATGTTTTTATTCATCATACATTATTATCACCATTTGTGACAAGATTACCACAGCCAGACATTTTGCTTACTTTCACCAACGAAATTTTTAATAACAAAAAATATAAATACTTTAATATTGATAAAATATTAAATGTTACTAATTGAGTTGAAACGCGCCGACGCTTCTTTGTAACTTCAACACAGTTAAAGCAAATTTGTCCAAAAAAAAAAAAAAAAGATCCACTTCAATACCCTGTATTGTCGATTACCTCTTTAGGCCAGTGTACAAAACGCTGGGAATAAAAAGGGACTAATTATTAATAAAGTTATTTTACAGAGCCATGCATACATAATTCAAGATAACTTCTGGAATTAATTTCCACCAGAACCTTAAACCTTTCCCCCGATAACTTTCTGTTTCTAAAAGTGTTTTTTTTTTTACTCCTACAAAAGATAGGCACACTCCTTACGAAATTTCTCAAATATAGCAAATGGCTACATGCTAGTAATAAGGCACGCTACTAATAAGGATTAAAAAAAAAAGAGTTCGGGCTTACCGAGACAGGGGAATGTGAGCGCGCGGTGCCGGCTGCACGGTTCCGGAACACCGGGCTCGGAGAGGCAGCAGCAATCCGCCGCGTCTTCCGCCTCCGCGCCGCTGGCCTCATCCTCGGAGCCGGACGCGGACACCGAGAGCGCACGCTTTCGCGGGGTTGTCGCCTTGGGGCTCTTGTCCGCATCCGCCGAGCTACCCGTGTCGGCTGGTGCGCCCAGGATGGAGCGGATGGTGAAGCTGGAAACCGGCGCGCTCGCACACTTTTCCTGCGAGTTCGTGCTCATTCTCACCTCATACCAAAAATGTGAAAAATATATAAATGAAAATAAATAAAATAAAACAATACAATAATTTAAACACCGGCAGGCTCAGACGATGTCGGATGATCGGGTTCACGCGACTAAATCAGGGAGGGCCAAACGAATCCGGTCCATGTGCAATATCTCTATTAGGCTGCATTTAACGGTATAAAGTTGCGCGCGTGAGTGTGTGTGTGAGTGTAAAGGTGTGTGTGCCTTGTGTATGTGTGTGCGCGCGCGCGCGTTTGTGTTTGAACGTGTACGTGTGTGTCTATGCAGGTAAAAGTCGCCGGCTCGTGCAGAGTGTGCATTCCACCCCCGGTTCGCTCGGCTGTCCACGCGCTCTCCTGCTGCTCACCGGGCGGGTGTAACGCGCGCGACCTCATTTGCATGTCGGTAAGACCTCGCGCTGGCCAATCGCGCGCTGAAACCGACTCCGGAAATTTCACAGCGTTCAGGTAAGCGTGAGGGGGGAAAAAAACTAGTACGATGCGTGAGGACGGCTCTGCATTACAAACAACAACAACAACAACAATAAGGCATTTACATATAGTTTTGGTTTATTTAATAAAGAGTCTAATATATCAGAATTTTTTTAAAATAACGCTATATAATTATACCAGTATATAATCACAAAACCCAGGGGACAAATAAACCAAGCCAAGACTGTAGATCATATATATTTCGTCACTTGTTTATTCAGTTAATTACTTAGCTAAATAATAATTTTATTAATCTGCAAAAGTAAAAACAACATGAAAATAAACCAACAAAAGATTGCAATCATTTTAGTAATTT
This sequence comes from Clarias magur, assembly GCA_013621035.1. Lineage (NCBI taxonomy): Eukaryota > Metazoa > Chordata > Actinopteri > Siluriformes > Clariidae > Clarias > Clarias magur. The sequence continues at coordinate 2,472,527 of QNUK01000061.1, read as the reverse complement.
TACCATGTAGTTATAACTTTATATCTGATTGTACAAATCAAGCCAGATAAACAAATGAGCACATTTGCCTGAGCCATATATAGATGATCCATCACCACACAACTACAAAATATTTATCTGCTTAACTACCAGAGACAGTAACTAGCCTATATAATATGAACACACCTTACTTGTACAAAAGGGAAGGAAAACTACTACGTAATAGGACAAACAAATTAAAAATAATATAAATTTTATTAAATGCTTGTGAATATAATTGTATTAATATATGATGCTACAGCTGAGATGATGGAATAATAATAATAATAATAACTAATTTTGTCTCTATTTAACGCATCATTAATTTAAGTGATTGGAGGGCGGCAACGTGGCCCGCCTCCTCTTCACCACGCCCCTTTTTCCTTAGTATCCCTGGTGATGATCTCTTGTTAGCACGTGCCACCGACTACTCACGCCACCCCTTCTTCAAAAAATAAAAAAGGTCTCAATAAAACTAAATTGTATTTAAAATTACCCTGTTAAATGAAACGGTTCGTGCGCGTGCGCAATCCGATGGCATTGCAGATTGTAGGTTATATGATTATGAGTTTTTCTAATTATTGTGAAAATGCGGGATTAATGCATGGCTAAAGACGGAAGAAGAAACTTGTACGGACAAGTTGAAGCCAAGAAAGTGTTATTTGTGTTACCACTTACATTTGTTCAAAATCAGCTACTGTGAAGGCCTTAAATCACTCCTGCATGACGTCATTCGCTAATCAGACAGAAAGAAAGAGAAATTGCGTTTTGATGTAAAGGAGGCATTTTATAACAACAACAACAATAATAATAATAATAATAATAATAATAATAATAATAATAATAATTATTATTATTATTATTATTATTATTATTATTATTATTATTATTATTTAGATTTGCCCAACACACACTAATATTATAATCGCAAACCCTTCAGATGTGCAGTTTGTGTGTATGCGTGCGTGTTTTAGCTCAAGCTCTTCCTCCAAATCACTATCTTCAGCTATGCAAGCTTTCTGATCGACCCACATCGAAGAGATTTATTCATTATTATTATTGTTATTGTTATGATTATTATAAATCACAGCGCGCGCCTGCTGTACTTTAGTAAAGACGGATGAAGGCGCATTTAATCCGAGCATCAAACATCAATACATGATATTAAACAGGGAGGCGCGCGCGCATGATGATGATCTATGAGTGGAGAGAGAGGGAGAGAGAGGGGAGAGAAAGAAAATGACATCAATATGTTCAATAAAGTAGAAACACTGATGATGTTTCGATTTTCATTCAGAGAGAGAGAGAGAGAGAGAGAGAGAGAGAGAGAGAGCGAGAGATGTAAGAAGGAAGGTGGCAAAGAGAATAAAAACGAAAGATAAGAGCAGACAGAATGAGACATTGTTTATAGATACACAAAGAGTGGGAGGGAATTGAAATGATGGAGAGAGACAGGAGAGAAAAAATAGTAAGGAAAATATGAGATATAAAGAAAGATAGACATGGGTATACTGATAGAAAAATAAAACTAGATAAGAAAGTAACGGACAGAAAGATAGAATTTTTAAGAATAGATATAAGTTAGATATAAATAAATAAAAAATAAAAAGAAACTGTAAGTGAATGACAGAAAAGAAGCAGTAAAAGAGAGAGGTTATGTATGTGTGTATGTATGTATGTTTATAAATATAGGGAATAGAAAATAAAGGGATAAAGAAAAAAATGTGAAAAGGGGTACAAAAAAAGAAACAGAGAAAGTCACAGAGAAAGAAAAGCAAGAAAGGAGGCCCAATGGTAATGAAAGACGCGGAGAAATTAAAGAGAGAGGTGTTTATATTTGCATAAAGAAAGAGATCAACCTAGTGAGAAAAAAGAGGAAAAAGAAGAAAAAGAAAAAATAATGACTGAAAAGTTTATAGTAAGAGAAATATTATTAATATATATTTATTTATATACAGGGGGTACCCTAAAGATAAAGAAAGGAGGAGAGACATGGAAAGATGCCGAGAAACAGATACAAAAAACTACGACCTCTTTCTCAAAGTAAGTGGGAGAAAACGTAAGAAGGAAGGGACCAATGTAAGTTAAAGTTAAAGACTAAAAGCAGAACATTAGAGAAAGCGATACAGAAAGCAAACCAGGGAATCATTTATACAGTCTACAAAAGTGAACGTGCGTGTGCGTGTGTGTGTGTGTGTGTGCGCGCGCGCGCGCGTGTGTGTGCGAGCGTTAAATGGCTGTTCAATATTTTCTCTGATAGACTCATCAATTCCCACTGGAGAAATTAAGGCACACCCCCACTTTCACATACACACACACACACACACACACACAGAGTTGTGAGCACCAACTAAACATCACGCTAACAACACAATTAAAATTTAAACAATTTCAATCCGAACCTCTGTTTCACTTAAGACACACACACACACACACACACACACACACACACACACACACACACACACACACACACACACACACACACTAGCAGTGAAGAACTCACACTCAATCACAAAGCAGCAGACAAAGATAATTTATCTAAACTAACGGCGGCATGTTAGTTTAGTGGTTAGTACTATTGCCTTGCACCTCCATGGTCCGGGTTCAATTCTTGCCTCTGTGTGCATGGAGTTTGCATGTTCTCCCTGAGTTTGTTGGGTTTCCTCCATATACTCTGGTTTCCTCCCACAGTCCAAAGACATGGCGGTTAGGCTATTTGGTGTTTCCATGGCCAAAGTTCCCTGGGATAGGCTCCAGGCGACCCTGTATACAGGATTAAGTGGTATAGGTGACACACTCCACCTCTACACCACATGCCACCCATAGCACTCCTCTCCAATCCACCTCACTCCTCAACACCCCAGAGCACTCATCTCATACCACTACACCTCACACCACTCCTCTACACCACACACAACTCTTCTACATTTGAGCATTTGGCAGACTCTTTGCACCCCATGCAACTCCTCACATCAGTGGTCTCCAGTCCACCTAACTTCTCTACACCCCACACCACTACACTCAACCCCACTTTACTCTTCTACTTCCCACATTATTTCTCTACACGCCACACCACTACACTAAACCCCACACCACTTCCCTACACCTTACACCATTCCTCTCCACCACACATTGCTCCTCTAGGATTTTGAGGTTACTATTATGTCTCTCAATCTGGCTCTCAAATGACAAATTATAAATTATAAAGAATCTTTGACAGTATTCTGTCTATTAACCATTAAATACATTAGAATTATACGTTAAAAGTTGTATTTACATTAGTGCATTGAGGATACAACAAAAACAGTCAAAGTAGTGACTGTGACTATACACAGCTGTGTGTGTTTGTGTGTATGCGTGTGTGAGTGTGTTAGTTGTTTTTGATGTTGTTGTAAAGTAAATTGTACAACCTGATTGACTTAACATTTATATAACGTTTACAAATGGTTCTCACTACAATGAAAGACGAACATGGACGTTAATATTAGTTTGCAGACAGGCATTCAGACAAAAATCTTTACTGTTATGTTTTATGCCCCCCCATTATCAATCTGGTCTGCTTTTGAACATACGACAAGAGTTGATGCATCATCAAATACAAGAGCTAATCAGGATTTAGTATGCAAAAAAGTGCTTTTAAGGCTTTTAATGGGCAGATTCATATACTAATTTGGAATGATAATTTACTGTGTTTAAGTATTTAATGTAAACAGATTATTGTGGTAATTCAAAATAAATAAAATAAAAAAACTTACTTTTTAAATGGAAAATTAAAAAAGTCTAATTCTTAATAATAAACGTTTAAATATAGTCATTAGTTATAATGTGCGGGGAAAGTTAGGTGGCACAAAGCAAATTAAAATGGACACAATATTTGCAATATTTAATTAATACTTATTTATAATAATAATAATAATAATAATAATAATAATAATAATAATAATGAAGGTCTGGAGCCTTTCCCAGGGAATGTGGGGAACAAGGTACAGTACACGATTTGGTGTCAACTCATCGCCAGAACCCCCCCCCCCCCACACACACACACACACCAGCATACACACTACATGTAATTTGGAAACATCAAATTACACGTCTGCACGTCTTTGGACTGTGGGAGAAAACTGGAGGACATGGAGAAAAACCACCAAATAGAGGTAGAACATGCAAACTTCTCACACATACACACACAGAGCGAACGGTAAATTCAAACCCTGTAGGGGGAAAGCCACAGTGCTAACCACTATGCGGTGCCACTAATAAAAAAAAATAAAAATAAAAAATAAAAATAATAATAATAATAATATTTATAAATGGTGCTTGATATGATGTAAACAAATTCATTATTGATTCCAGTCACAGGAGACATACTTTTTAATCTGTTAGCCTAACAAATGATTGGTTGAATGTCAATGCAGAGAATATTTAAAAATCTACATTCTGTATTTTGTAGCTAACAGGTTCAATTTGTCAACAAGACACTGGTTATTTCAAGCTGTTTGATGTTTGACTGGCTTGTTGTGGATGGCTATTGAAATCTTGCTCTTTAAAAAATATTTTGTAAGTGACAAGCAGAATATAATATTATTATTATTAATGTGGTTCAAAACTGAAGTAACGCGTCACGGCACACAAAAACAAACACACACACGAAAAAGATTTATACCATTTATTTATTTCACAACAGGAATCAGCGGGTACAATACAAAAAAAAGATTTTCCATCTCTCTGTACAAAGCACACAAAATGCACTTATTGTATATTTACAACCAAACATAAATCTCAACGTCATTTCCGGGTTTTTATATGTAATTATGTTAATGAAGACGGATGTGATTGTCCTTTGAGTAAACTAGTACTGGAAATATCTTTAGATTCGATTCAGAAACATAGAGTCCCTGTGATATTGCACTCGCGCATGTACACACACACGCGCGCACACACACACACACACACACACATACACACATACACACACAAAATGTATATATAGGTAAGTATAAGTAAAAAAGATCATGTAAACAAAGTCAACTGCTTTTTGAAGATGAAAAGAAATATTATTATTATTATTATTATTATTATTATTATTATTGTTCATAATATTGGTAATAATAATAATATTCATCATAATAATAATCCTTAGCATTATCTAATTATATCCTATAGTTGGATATTTTTGTTAAATGGGCCGAGAATTAGGTGAAATCAAATAAAATTAAACATTTAAATGGTTTCCGTCAATCGTTTTCGTGACAAAACTCGTTTATTTTTATAGAAAAATAATTTCTCAGTCAGTTTATATTTTCTCATTAAAAATGTTTGTATTTCAGTCTTTTTTAAATATATAATATAAAATAAATTAAATAAATTCTACGTGCGTCTGAGCAGCGGTATGTGCGGTTGCGGGTAATAGAGCGCGTGCGGAAAGGCGAGGAGCGGTGTGGGCGTGGTGGCGCTCGCGCTGGTCGTGATGGTGCTGGCGCTCGTGTGATGAGGGCTCGCGCTCTCCGACGAGGCCGCCGCCGCCGCACTCTCGTGATAGAGCACCGGCACGCGCACTATCCGCTGCTGCTGGTGAAGAGGGTGCTGGTGGTGATGATGATGGTGATGAAGGTGGTGCTGCTGCAGGCTCGCGGCCTCGAGCTCGGCGGCGATCTGCCGCTTCCACTTGTTTCTGCGGTTCTGGAACCAGATCTTCACCTGGGTCTCGGTGAGGCGCAGGGACGCGGCGAGGCCCGCGCGCTCCGAGCTGCTTAGGTAACGCTTCACGTCGAACGTGGACTCCAGCTGAAACACCTGGCTGCGCGAGAACACCGTGCGCGTCTTCTTCTTCCTGTGGCCTGCTTTTTTCTCTTCGTCCTCTTCCTCTGCTTCCGTCAACGCGATCGCCGCCGTCGTCGGTGTCACCCGCGCACGCCGTTTCCACTCCTCATCATCCTCTTCTTCTTCTTCTACTCCACGCGCTGCATCTCTTTTTCGCTCTTCCGCGTCCGTATCCTCGATTTCCTCATCTCCGCTTCTCGCGCACTCTTCTTCTTCCTCATCTTCCTCATCGTCGTCGTGCTCTTCCTTAGTTTCCGGGTCGGACCGGAACTCCGGGGAGTCTCTCTCTGAGCACGTGCTGCTTTTATCTATATCATAAATAAAAACACAACATACAATTATCTAATTAGCTTCTATACATTATTTATATTTTGTTTTTAAAATTTAGTTGCTTTGACCCACAAGACAGAAATCTGACATGAATTTTTGTGTGTGTGCGCGCGTGTGTGTGTGTGTGTGAAAGAGAGAGAGAGATTTCACTCAGATTTAATCTTACATATCCGTTTCAGTATTAAACTCAACACTCAGTGTTTAGCTCCTCTTATACTATACCCTGAGTTGCACTAATTCAGGACACATCACTCTTCGTTGAACCTTTAAAAAACTGTGTTACACAGACTCTTAACCTTTTCGATAAACTCAAACAAAACTAAAATGATCTAAATTACAATATATATCTTCTTTATCATCATAAAAGTGTGTTTATTGGACAAAAAACCCCATAAGGATTAGTGTACTTATGTTTTGTTGTACTCTCTCTCGCTCACACACACACACACACACACACACACACACACACACACACACACACACACACACACACGAAATAAAGATACTAAAAAGGTAGTACCTTCTTTGTTGCTCTAGCATTAATGACGTTTTGCAAATCTTTATAAATAATTTAAGAAACAAGGAATGTTTTAGTTTAAAACTTGCTGCACTTATAGTAAAGGTACCTTTATTTCTAAGCTTCAATGTTAAAATTTAAGGGCAGAAAGAGTAAAAACAGAATGTTTGCTACAACGAATTAAAACAGTTACGTCCTCCTGAATTTCATTGTTATAAAAAAATATATATATATAATTTTTCTTCTTCTCCTTGCTATCATTATATTATATTATATTATATTATTATATTATATTATATTATATTATATTATATTATATTATATTATATTATATTATATTGTTGTATTGTATTGTATTGTATTGTATGTTGAGTGAACGATCTCACCTGCGGTGCTGTACAGGTGTGCGGCAGCTCCGGTGAGCGCGTGTGGTGGATACCAGCTCGCGCGCTCCAGGTACGCCGGCAGTGCTAACCGGTGTGTATTGAGGAGCTCGAGCCGAGCCAAGCTGAATTCCCCGAATCCGAGTCCCAACCCGAAACCGACCCCGACCCCGAATCCTGCCTCCTGTCTCGCAGGCTTGGCCGTCGGTTTAGGCTTGGTGTCACAACTCAGCAGGTTCCGGATGGAGAACGGAGAATCCGCGGGAGAACCGCGAGGCTCCGGCATGACGACCGAGGGAGATAGACAGAAACAGCGAGAGAGAGAGAGAGAGAGGGGGAGAAAGAAGTAACGACTTATGTTAAAGCAGTTTTTGCTCCGGTTTTGTTTTTCCTTTTTTCAAAAGTCCAGTAAAACGTCCTTGGATCGTTAAAAGACGCAGGGAGGAGTGAGAGAAGAAACAATGGCGAAGTCTCGGGTCATGTTCAGAGAGCGAGGGGAGTCCAACAAAACGGAGAGGAATAGAGAGAGAGAGGAATGAAAAGAGAGAGAGAAGAGCAGCAAAGTTAAACAGAGAGAGAGAGAGAGAGCGAGAGAGAGAGAGGTGGGGGAAGGGGAAGGGGGAGGGAAGAAGGTCCTCCCTCTTAATTACATCCGTCTAATAATAATAATAATAATAATAATAATAATACAATGGACATGTCAATAGTTTTAGTTTCCTTATTCACTGTATTAAAAAACTTAACACTAAAATATCATCCAAATAATTATCATAGCTTTATTTAACGTGTGAGGTGTGCGCGCGCGCGTTGTTTGTGCTTTATTTATTTATTTAGATAAACAGTCATTATATTTATGCAGGTTGAATAACACACACACACTGAATAAGTGTCAATGAGTTTTAAATAATAATAATAATAATAATAATAATAATAATAATAATAAAATAAAAAATAATAATAATAATAATAATAATAATAATAATAATAAAATAATAATAATAATAATAATAATAATAAAATAATAATAAAATAATAATTATATATGGTTCTATAAATCAAATGTTTCTGCAGAGACATCTATGTATTGCCACTGCTGATAAAAAGACTCTGTTGTCGGGTTCTGTTTATTTTGAGATTGTAATAGACCATCTGCGGGTTCAGGGAATCATGGGATATCGGTAAGATGTGATCCACGCGCGTGTCAAATTAGAGTGGACTCTGAATGAAATATGTCCTCCATCCATGTCCTCGTTTATTTAAAGTTAGGTCAAGTCAAGTCATTTATAGTATCTTTTGTACTTTTCAGAAAAAGAAAAACACATACACCATACTTTATAATGAATGACTTTGTAAAGAGATGTGTGTGAGAAAGTGTAAAAATTTGTTGCAGCTTTAGCTGAAGTATATACTTTATCTTAGCATTTAGTGTATATTTGGAAATTGTACTTTGGATGACTGATATGGTCGGCAGGAGCGCGCATACAGGCTCGTGTGTGTTAGAACGTGTGTATTGATTCTCGCGTTAATTGTGAGGTTAATGGCTTGATATCAGCGCGCCCTCTGCTGGTCGTTATTAATTATGGCAGTCACATGTATTTATGAATATTCATAAGAATTCAAATGAGCAAGCTGTACGTTTGACAGCTAATGGTTTGTAAACCATTTAACAAATAACACCTATAATAATATAATAATAATAATAATAATAATAATAATAATAATAATTACAAATGATGATTGATATGATGTAAACACACCATATCTGTTAGCCTAACAAGTGTTTGGTTTAATGTCAATGCAGAGAATATTTTAAAATTTACATTCTGTATTTTGTAGCTAACAGGTTTACCATTTAACACCATTTAACAAATAACACCAATAATAATAATAATAATAATAATAATAATAATAATAATAATAATAATAATTATCTTCTTGAATTAAAGCCAAGGAGCTGAACATGATGAAGTAACAAAAAAAAAGTGGAGAGAGAGAGAGAGAGAGAGAGAGAGAGAAAGAGCGAGAGATGGTAAGTTTAACAACAACAAGAACTGTTCAGTTAATAGTAATTACTATATTCTTAAAAAATGTAGCACTTATTACAGGTTATCCAGTCTAAGTAGAATAAAGAGGTGAACCCTTAACAATATCTTGAAAATGTATTTGTTGTTTTACCTACAAGTGAACCAAAGTACTAGGCCACTCACTCACTCACTCATCTTCTATACTGCTTAATCCTGTATTAAAGGTCACAGGGGCATGAAGCCTATGCCAGGAGATTTAGAGCACAAGGCAGGTTACAGGGTGCCAACTCATCGCACACACACATACACACACTCACACAATAGGCAATTTGGGAACACCAATTAACCTAATTAGCCTAATCTTTATGTCTTCGGACTGTGGGAGAAAACCAGAGTATGCGGAGGAAATCCACCAAGCACGGGGAGAACATGCACACCTGGCCGGGAATCGAACACAGACCCTAGAGGTGCGAGGCTATAATGCCAACCACTACACCACCGTGACACCTACTGTACCACTAAGCCAGTTTCTAGATATTAAGAAGAAAACAATGAGTAATTTAGAAACCCATGAGCTACATCATGTTGTCACTCTGGATAATGTCTTTAGGTTTCTATGTACTGTAGTACCTGATAAGGATAATTTTCAATACCAGTTTAAGACACTTAATTATTTGATGAACTCTTAAAGAACCTTAAATGGAACATCTGTCAACATGAGAGTGTTTTTAGTGATAAGATGCTACATATTAAATTCTTGTAAGGTTCTAGTTATTACGAGGAAAGTAATGAACAGTAATATATACTCTGTGCTGCACACTGCATGCACAACATTTAGCTGTACATTTTGAAAAAATGGTTTTCTGAGGGTTCTGTAAGGGTTAATTGAGGTTACAATGCTTTATAAGGTTCATCAGTGGGTTTTTTAAGGTTTCACTGGGCAGTTAGTGATTCTTATCATCTACTTCTTTTATAGGAAAAACTTTATTGTACAGTCGTGGCCAAAAGTTTTGAGAATGACACAAATATTAGTTTTCACAAAGTTTGCTGCTAAACTGCTTTTAGATCTTTGTTTCAGTTGTTTCTGTGATGTACTGAAATATAATTACAAGCACTTCATACGTTTCAAAGACTTTTATCCACAATTTCATGACATTTATGCAAAGAGTCAGTATTTGCAGTGTTGGCCCTTCTTTTTCAGGACCTCTGCAATTCGACTGAGCTGCTCTCAATCAACTTCTGGGCCAAATCCTGACTTATAACAACCCATTCTTTCATAATCCCTTCTTGGAGTTTGTCAGAATTAATGGGTTTTTGTTTGTCCACCCGCCTCTTGAGGATTGACCACAAGTTCTCAATGGGATTATGATCTGGGGAGTTTCCAGGCCATGGAACCAAAATTTCAACGTTTTGGTCCCCGAGCCACTTAGTTATCACTTTTGCCTTATGGCACGGTGCTCCATCGTGCTGGAAAGTGCATTGTTCTTCACCAAACTGTTGTTGGATTGTTGGAAGAAGTTGCTGTTGGAGGGTGTTTTGGTACCATTCTTTATTCATGGCTGTGTTTTGGGGCAAAGTTGTGATTGAGTCCACTCCCTTGGATGAGAAGCAACCCCACACATGAATGGTCTCAGGATGCTTTACTGTTGACATGACACAGGACTGATGGTAACGCTCACCTTTTCTTCTCCAGACAAGCCTTTTTCCAGATTCCCCAAACAATTGGAAAGAGGCTTCATCCGAGAATATGACTTTGCCCCAGTCCTCAGCAGTCCATTCGCCATACTTTTTGCAGAATATCAATCTGTCCCTGATGTTTTTTTTTTTGGAGAGAAGTGGCTTCTTTGCTGCCCTTCTTGACACCAGGCCATCTTCCAAAAGTCTTCACCTCACTGTGGGTGCAGATGCTCTCACACCTGCCTGCTGCCATTCCTGAGCAGCTCTGCACTGGTGGCACTCCGATCCCGCAGCTGAATCCTCTTTAGGAGACGATCCTGGCTGGACTTTCTTGGACGCCCTGAAGCCTTCTTAACAAGAATTGAACCTCTTTCCTTGAAGTTCTTGATGATCCTATAAATTGTTGATTTAGGTGCAATCTTAGTAGCCACAATATCCTTGCATGTGAAGCCATTTTTATGCAACGCAATGATGGCTGCACGCGTTTCTTTGCAGGTCACCATGGTTAACAATGAAAGAACAATGATTTCAAGCATCATCTTCCTTTTAACATGTCAAGTCTGCCATTCTAACCCAATCAACCTGACATAATGATCTCCAGCCTTGTGCTCGCCAACATTCTCACCTGAGTTAACGAGACGATTACTGAAATGATCTCAGCAGGTCCTTTAATGACAGCAATGAAATGCAGTGGAAAGTTTTTTTCAGGATTAAGTTAATTTTCATGGCAAAGAAGGACTATGCAATTCATCTGATCATTCGTCATAACATTCTGGAGTATATGCAAATTGCTATTATAAAAACGTAAGCAGCAACTTTTCCAATTTCCAATATTTATGTAATTCTCAAAACTTTTGGCCACAACTGTACAATGTTTACATAGAAGCTTTGATGGTTTCTGCAAAGGAGCAACCAAAGGTTAGATGTTCTAACAGTGTACATTTGGATTAATTATCTACTGGTTTTCCAGGAATCCTAAGCTTGAATTATTGTGTGTGGAGTTATACAGGTTATCCTTGGATTCTCCATGGGTTTCCAGGTCAATCCCAAACTTGAATTACTGTGTGTGGATTTATGGTTCTCCATAGGTTCACCATGGGTTTCCAGGTTGATCCTGAGCTGGAGTTACTGTGTGTGGAATTATACAGGTTCTCCTGTAGGTCCATGGGTTAACTGGGTTTTCTGGTTTTCTCCCATCTCCCAAAAATTTTCTGATATATAAATTGTAAATCTTTTAGCAAAAAGTGTGAATGATGTATAAAGGTGTATGTGGTGCCTTGTGATGTACCATCTCCAAGTTCAGGGTGTGTTCCCATTTGATTTACTGGGAGATAGCACTCACTGAGGATGAAGGAATGTATGCTACAGTACAGAACACTGGGCCCACAATACACTGCAACAGGTTAGTGAAGCAAACAGCACAAGCTAGAAGGTAGTGGGTCCAGAATACACATAATGCACTACATGGTATCAGGGTACACACACACACACACACACACACACACACACACACACACACACACACACACACACACACACACACAGCGCCACCTGCAGGCTGAGACACATAAATAGATTTATAAATTTTATATCTTGTAGACTGAAGAACTTTTTTGCTGTCTTTTTCAGTATGTCTAAATATAGTTTTGATTTTTTTTTTTTTTTTTTTTTTTACAAATGTTGTCTCTCGATCTTTCTCTCAGATTCCTCTATCAGGCTCTGTCCATCTCTCTGTCTATCTGTCTCTCTGTATGGGGTAGTATAATGCTCAGTTTGTTTCTCCCTGTTAATCTCACTTATTATACATTAGTATATAGAACATTAGTATATTGTATGCATACATGCATACATATATTTGTCTGTCTGTCTATTTCTGTCTGTCTTTTTCTTTCTATGTCAGAGTGTAATAATAATAATTCCCTCTATTTTTCTCTCTAAGAGTGGATGTGTGTAATGCTGTCTCTCTCTCACACTCTCTGTAAAGGTGTCTGTCTCTCTCTCTATCTCTCAGTCTGTATGGCTCTATCTATCTATCTATCTATCTATCTATCTATCTATCTATCTATCTATCTATCTATCTATCTATCTGTCTGTCTGTCTGTCTGTCTGTCTGTCTGCAAGTTTGGGTGTATCAGATTTGTCTCTTGCTCTCTGTCTGCCAATCTTTCTTTCTGTTTTTCTTTCTAGGGTGGTGTGAACAAGGCTCTCTCTCTCTCTCTCACTTACACACACACGCATACGCACACCTCTCTGTTTTGTACTTTCATATTGTGCTTAACTTTCTGTCTTTCTCTCTGTAAGAATGGGTCTCTCTCACTCTCTCTCTCTCTCTCTCTCTCTCTCTCTCTCTCTCTCTCTCTCTCCTTTTTCCGTCGGTCTCACTCACTCTGTTTCTGTCTTTCTCTCTGTAAGTTGGTGTATATAAGTCTGTCTGTCTGTCTGTCTGTCTCTCTTTCTCTCTCTCTCTCTTTGTGGTAGTGATAGTGTTGTGTGTGTGTGTGTGTGTGTGTGTGTTGTATGGCTGTTAGATTATTTATTTGCCGGGGTTATAGTTATTGATTAGCAGTAAATGACGGATGGGGCGCGAGCCGGACGACACGCTCGGCAGCTCCTATCAGAGAGATGATAGTATTTCTGCAGGTTTGTTAAAAGCGGCGCTTTAGATCGGTTATAGCTTTACATCCATCACCGTCTAACGAGCCTGCGCAGATGAGAGAGGCCTCGAGCGCGCGCGCCTGTAATTGCTCTCGTATTATATATAGATTTTTGTTTTGATATCTTGTGAGTTTCACGCGTCTGCTGGAAAATTGTGATAAAAGACCCGAATAACGAGCAGAGGGTGTGCGAAAGAGGGGGGCGGGGGGGCAGGGGGTGGGGGGGGGAAGGGCTACAAACGTACTGGTGTTAAACACAGCCTACGTTAACAGCTAATGCGCCTCTGCTCATTTATAACATCTTTTAAAGCCTTCTGCTCTTCAGATAAACAATAAATAGCACTGTGAGCAAACCTAGACACAACGTCGGCTTTTACTGTAAAGTGTTTAAAATATTAATAAAATACTGATTATCATGATGCAGAGTACATCAGTAAACTTTTGCGTCCTGCATTCTGATTGGTCAGATTAATTCTCTATAACAGCAACTCTAACTGTAGCGCAGGTTTATTATTGCGCTTCCTCTAATATGTTATCGTTTCTATAGCAACAGCTAATTCATAGGGACAGACTATGAAGGATCAAGTGGTGAAGTTTTCTCCAGGGTAAGGAAATGTTTGTGTAGCATTAGTGGAAGGACAGTGTCAGTGCTTTGTAACAGTCAGAAGTAAAGCTGTAACTGTAAGGGCATTTTCACATCACGATTTCTCCCTTCTACCAGCTGGCCAGTGCTCACATTAATATTATTTTTCCTCTACATGAGTGCACGCGTAAGTACCTGAGTACACCTCCAATACAGCAGGTGGCAGTTCGCACCTAGTTGGTGTGCGAGCCACCAATAACACAAAGAGAAGAAGAGAATGAGCAAGTCAATCTTCACGTGATGCCTAATATTATTGATATTTTTCAAACAAAATATCAATAATATTTTGCCTTCCTACTTTATCAACTGGCTGTGTAGGACAGAGAATGTAATTGCGTCATGCTCGCACACAGAAATTTCAGTGTGATGTTGCCTTCTAAAAAGTGGTCAACTTTCATGTTCATGTGTGATTGGTGTTCGTATCTGATTTGAGCCTTACCATGCTCAAAACACCTGCTCAAAATTAATAGGAGTTTGGGGTCAAGTGTTCACAAAAACAATCTAATGTCAAAATATCCACATGAGTTTACAATTCATTGCAGTTTCTCAGTATCATGACAAGCTGTGATTTATTTCTCATTGCAAGTTGCAACCAATTACATTTTATAATTAGTAAAGGACACACCACATCTGGTAATGTTTCAGAACATTCAAGGAACAAAATGAATTCCTGTTATTTCTTTTGTTATACAGTAGCAGCTATCCATACTACACAGTATACAGGGTTACAACCAATGGAACCTAGTCTAGATAGCTCTCACTAGGCACTGAGCATGAGTCTTTCACCTAACTATGCAGAGGAACACTAGCTAGGAAGCCTACATTTCCTCACTCCTCACTACTCATGGAAAACCTATTGCACATTATTCTACATTGAAGGTAATAGGGAATAGGGATGTCACACACACACATACTGGAGTCAGTTTAATGTCCTGTTCAACTCCAGTGAGTCATTAAAAGCTTGAAGGTCAAACACACACACACACACACACACACACACACACACACACACACACACACACACACACACACACACACACACACACACCATAACACACACACTGAATTTGAACGGAGCATTTAATTTGTAAAGAGCTTGTCTGGCCTGTCCATGACCCTCCCTTAATTGGCCTGTTGAAGATATCGATTAGCTGATGGACGACCAATCAAGTTACACCCAATCAAAGGCAGTGATTAGCCAATTATTAGCCTTTTATAAGCCTAAAGAGAGACACTTTCCACACATCAATGTCATTTAGAGGGCAAGAGACACTCTGTAGCATCTAACAGACTAAGCATGCAAGGGAAAATGTGTGTGTTGTTCAATTGGCTGTTAACTTGAACCTGTTATCTGACTTCAAAGTGTGTTCTGATTGGCTGATGACAAGAAGTGACAAGAAGTATCAAGTGACAAGAATTAACACTAATGTTACAAAAGTTTAATGACTTTAATATCTGAGTCATCTGTATGGTACATAGATTTTTTTAGGTCATTTTTGACACACACACACACACACACACACACACACACACACACACACACACACACACACACACACACTTCTCCCTGTTTAATTCCTCTAATCTCAAACCAAACCTTACCTCCAATCTGTCACAGAAATATAACATTTCAAAATGGTTTCTGAAAAGCTTTCTCCTTCCACCACAAGCGTCGTTAGTCACTAAATGAGGCGCGCCATGTGACCTCTGACCTCTCAGCCCTCTTATTGATCTGTGCAGCTGGGCCTGCTGCAGGGGGGAAGAATTTGAACGCTACATGCACTGCGGCCAAAAATGTGTAAGAGGTCATTAATGACCCTTATTTACTTTTATGACAGAGATAAAGAGACTGAAGTGACCACAGAGTGTGAGGGTCACACAGCCATTATTACCCAATTAGCATGATTAAGTGCTTTGCATCCAGCTTTGCATAGGTGTAGAAATCTAAAAGAAATAAAACATATAGCATACATAGAAATGCTGAATTATAGTTTCGGAAGAATATTAATGCTACTGCTGTCTTAACACAAAGTACAGCCCTCTAATCTGCTTATTTTTTCTAAACATTAGGACAGCGCCATCATATGTCCTGAGTGTAGACACACCAATCATTCTGTGCACTCAAATTCTGAATCACTCAAGCATTTAACTGCACATGTAAGTGACTCACTTAAGGTGCTGTCTTCTAATTTAAGTGAATCATTTAAGGATTCATCTAATAGTGGAAGTGAATAAATAAAAAAAGTCTATTATTGAAAATGAATCACTTAAGGGGCATTGGTTGCTCAGTGGTAGGTCTCTCGCCTACCATGCGTAAGGACTGGGTTTGAGTCCCAGCCAATGCTCAAACCCCTGCTACAAGATGTAGTGCCGGTCCCAAGGTCGGATAAAATGCGAGGGTTGCATCAGGAAGGGTATCCAGCATAAAACCTGCGCAGTTGCACAGTTCGCTGTGGCGACCCCTCAGTGGTAGCTCCCGAAAGACCAACCAACAACAACAAGACCAACAAAGTGAATCACTAGAGAAGTTGTTTACTCCTGCAACTGAATCACCACTGATGCACATCAATCATTTAATGAGTCGTTTAGCTATGTAAAAATACCACTTAACGTGTCATCTATTAGAATTAGTAAATTACTCAAAGAGTTCTCTACTAATGTACATGATTCACTTACATTAGCAGATGGCTCTTTGAGTGATTCTGTTAGATTAGACCTCTTTAAACAATTAACTTTTTGTGTGATTCACTTATGTCAGCAGGAGACTCCTCAAGTGATTCATGTATAGACAAATACTTAAGTGGTTCACTTTCAGAAACAGATAACTTTGATATCACTTCTTACACAAGTATATAACTCCTTTAATGATTCAATTAAGTCAAATACCTTCATTTAAAGTGATTCACTTGAGTCATTTACTAATCTCAAAATCTTTATAGCAGCTCATAAGAAGCCAGATTCCACTTATTATTTTGTAATGCTGTCCCTGTCTTCTCTATTGGTCCCTTTATTTTGCTCTCTTCTTTCTGACTCTATTATATTCTTCAGCTCTTGTTTTTTCCATCTTGTGAGGGCTCGTCTATCCTCTTTACTCTCTATTACATTTTTTCGGTTTCTTTCCCCACCCCCAGAGCTCATTGGGCCCTTTCACTTAGCACTCTGGATAACTCCTGTTCGTGGTCTTGCATGCACACACACACACACACACAGAGACACACACACACACACACACATACACACACCTCAATCCTGTAACGAATTGGCTTTAAGGCTTCCTGGAATGGAGTGAAGGAGGCGAGAAGGCCGCGTGGGGGAAATAAGTGGCAAAATATAAGTAAGCACAAAATAGTTTTCCATAAATAAGGGAATGACAACATGGCCGTAACGGCGTCGCGGGACTGTAAAAGAATATGTAGCCAATTTTTGTGCTATTAAAGCGAAATGGAAAGCAAAATATATAAGAGGCAGAGGGAAAGGTTGCACCGAACTCAGGGAACATTGGCTTTATGGCAGCGAGGGAGATTTAGAGGCTCTTTACAGCAAAGGAGGAGAGGAAAAGAAATGGGCCACACACGAAATCAATTTGTCGATAATTGTCTCACTTCTCTCTCCTGTGTGTGTGTGTGTGTGTGTGTGTGTGTGTGTGTGTGTGTGTGTATATATATGTGTGTTTGTGTGTGTGTTGCAGGTTCTGTTTTCCGGGAGCGCCAATTTGATTTGCACTTATGTTTTTACAAATAATCAATGCTTCATTTTGACTGGATAATAGAGCAAGAAAGAGAGAGAAAGAGGGAGGGAGAGAGTGAAAGAGAAATACATGAACAACTGAAAAGAGCAAGATTGCCTTCACCATCATTAACATTTTTGCCATCAACAAAGTCATTCCCTTCAGTCTAACTCTACGTTAGCATTATCAGGAGACAAGTCTCTCCTGTTGTTTGTGAACATGGCCTGCACAGCACTTTTTTTGTTGTAACAAAAAAAGAGTAATGATAAATAATTTCACACTAATCAGTGTGGAAATCAGTGCGATTTATAACTTACACACGCTGCATTGTTCTCAGATTAGATTAGCAAAGTAAGCTAACTGTACTAGCTATGTAAGCTCAACTCTTTTACTTCCTTCCAATATTTTTCTTTTGCCCTGTACAAGTTTAATAACGGCTTGTATAAGACAGTAGAAAATGAACCCGTGCTTATAATAAATCACACACTAATCAGAATGGAAAAGGATTTGTTATTTAGTGTCATTCTCAGATTAGTTTAGCAAAGCGAGATAAGTGTACTAGCTGTGTACACTCACCAGCAACAACCTCTGAGCTTTATCTTTCTTCCTAATGTCTTTTTATGCATTTAATGAGAACTTGTATATGACAGGAAAAGATGAAACCACATGTATGTTTTTTTTTTTTCATTTATGCATCAAACAAGAACTAATTAAAGTTGTGAGCAGGGGAATGGAAGAAACGTCGGACCACTGCGGGTTAAAGGGTTGGAACGAGGAATTGAACCAGATGATTGTATGGATTTGATACACCTCTAATGTAGATATACTGTAATTAAAAAAAAAAAAAAAGTCACTGAAGTTTGTAGCTCCACATTGCTTTGGTTTGATTGCCTGTTGCTGTGTCATCATGAAAATATCATCACATTCTCATCGCCAGCATCACCACCATCATCATGATTTTCTCGTTCCAGAGAACTTCCAGAAAAGTGTATGGACTATAAAATTTTCCCCAAAGAAAGAAATGCATCAGTGAAGTTCACAGTGTGGAAAGTGACTTTAAAGTTTCCTGCAGCTTCTTAGTGTGTAACATATGGCTTGTCATCAGCTCCATAAAAGCGCTAATTGCATTCTCCAGTGGCGATTGTGGAGCAAGCGAGAGAGACAGAGAGAGAGAGAGAGAGAGAGAAAGGGCGTGTGAATTTGTTTGCGACTGATTTGTGGCCGTGTGGATATTTACGGCAGGAGAAATGGCCTGCTGCCCTCGGGACGCACTTACAAATCAGATATGAAGCTTGGTGCTGTTGGGAAGAATAAAACAATGGTTTATGGCTCCGAGGAGGCCACAGTGATGAGGATGAAGATGATGATGATTCTGGAATGAGACCTTAATTTTTTATTCTGCCTCGTATTGATCTTCAGTCTTTCTGAGAAGCTTTGAGAATTGTTTTCCTGCAGTATCCTAATTTATATCATGTGATTGTTGGTATGATGTTACAGTAGTGTCTAAACACAGAGTGTTGATTTCATCAGTTTGTCCAAATCACAGCAGTTCTGCATTCTGATTGGTCAGAAGTTGTTGATTAATTCTCCATAACAGCAGCTCTGACAGTAGTGCAGGTTTATATTAATGCTCTCGTTTTTATGTGATATTGTTGCCATGGCAACAGCTCATTCACAGGGACACGGTAATATTACATATGGTGTAGTTTTAACTTCATGGTGAATTTTTAAGGAAGGAGACTCCAATGATAGCATCAAGTGAAGGTTGAACTTTAAGCTCTTTGACATTTTTACATTTTGCAATTTCTCTGTAACTTGACAAGCTGCAATGTCAGGAGAAAATCAGGGACTGTAACTGTTATAATGTAAGTTATAACAGTAACTAAATTTCCATAACATTTACTGTAACTATAAATAAACAAATAAATTTGATGTTTTTTTAAAGGTCCCATATTTTTTTAATGACCCAGTTGAAATACTCCTCCTCCTGCATTTTTATACCTCTATCTCTATGTTTAATTTTACGCGGCATTTTATGGGACAACAACATCAAAACTTTCGAATTATTAAAAAAAAAAAAGAAAGAAAAAAGATAATCCTCCAAACGCACAATTTCAGGGTCTATGTAAATGAAACAAACAACAGAATTGAGCAACAAATGGCGGGAAGGGCTCTTTCATAGGACGTCATATTAGGGAGAAAATATTTTTCATAATGGGTCTCCTTTAATAAATAAAATGGGTGCAATTTTTGCTTGTATATTTCAAGAAAAAAAATATCTAAAATGCTAAAATATAAAAATTTCACACACTACAGTACAGCACAGTACAGCCAATTTACTCACATGGTACCTGGAAAAAACCAACAAGCAGGGTGAGAACATGCAAATTTCGTGCACACAGAGCGGAGGCATGATTCGAGCTTTCAACTTGACGGAAAAAGCTGATGGTTTCAAAGTTGAAATACTTGGAAATATTTCCTATGCCTTTTAAAGCTATATGAAACGTCATTAGTATTAATCTGATATGAATTATCAGCAAGTCAGATTCTAGATTTTAGGAGACACAAAAATAAAAACTGTCCTGAATTCCTGAATAATAAAAATCAGCATTAGTGAAATGCGGTAGAATACAGTGTACACCCTTCCACTTGTTTAATAATTTACCGCAAGTGCTCAGACATGACCTTCTAAAATATTATATTCAGATGCATACCATCCTCTCCTTTGTCTCCTCTGCTCTCTCATCAGTCTGAATTCAACGGCAGCTTAATTATGTACAAATTAAGTCCATTAAGCTGCCGAATGATAGCACCTTACACACTTAAAATGACTGGGAATAAATTCAGCGTATCGCTCTTTAAATGAGTGTCAGCGCCCCCCTTTCTATTACTGTAAAATGTCTCGCTTAAATAATTGAATCAATGAAGGGGGCTTAATAGGTCTCTGCGGTCACATTTTAAATGAGTGTCCGTCATCATCTGTTCATTAAAGAGAGATTCATCTGAATCTCATCTAAATAACAAATAAACGTCTGTTTTCTTCATTGTTTGCATATCCAGTCTTAATCATCCTCATCCTCATCAGCAGCAGCAGAACATGTATGGTCCAACCTATTTTAAAAGCTGGTGCTTCATTTGTGCAGCTTTTGTATTTTAAAATGCAGATTTTACAAATGCAGAGAGAGAGAAGGAGAGAGAGTGAGAGTGAGAGAGAGAGAGAGAGAGAGAGAGAAGCCGATTTTCTTAATTCATCCCCCGGGAGTGGATAAGTCTATCAATCTGTTAGATTGGGAGGCCATTAGGCGCTCTGCTTTATGTGTTTCCTGTGAGCTGTTGAGACAGAAGCTGATTGATTGTTGTGCCTTTGATGGGATATGCTGATCTAATCTGACTCTGCGATAAATTACACAATTCATTTCCCCTCCATTTAAGAGGCGCGCGCGAGAAAATGACACCTCGAGGCAAACCTATTTTTATAGCGCCATTTAGCCGACAAGCTTTCAGCTTTCATCCAAACCTCCTCCACCTCCTTAAAAAATCGAAGCATAATCAAGGTGTATGTTTAGAAAATTTATTGTTATAATTTCCACCCGTAATCTCCTTCCATTTTCCAGAGGCCGCACGACATAGATCATCATCTAAAGAGAAAGGGGGAGAGAGAGAGAGAGAGAGAGTGAGAGAGAGAGAGAACGGATAGCAGTTTAAAATTTATCGGTCTTTGATTCTCAATTATACGTGTTTATGACTTCATCTGTCTTCGCCTGGCTCAACCTTTTCCATTATGGCCGAATATTATTTGTACGGAAT
The DNA here is from genome assembly GCA_013621035.1 of Clarias magur. NCBI lineage: Eukaryota > Metazoa > Chordata > Actinopteri > Siluriformes > Clariidae > Clarias > Clarias magur. The sequence goes on along the minus strand of QNUK01000061.1, from coordinate 2,450,924 downwards.
CCATTAACGTCCACAAGCGCGAGACTCGAATGTGGCAGAGGGAAAGGAAAAGTTTTTTCAGGTCCTTAGGATTTTGCCAAAGTCGCAGTGTTATGACATCAGAAATTGCTTTATTGATGGGATTTCTCGCAAAGTCTGGGTGTCTAGGCCATCCGTAACCGACCCCTTATCTCTATCACACACGCACACACACACACATACACACACACACATGCTTGTCTTACTGTCTGTCTGGGGACCTGTTGCCAATTACTTTTAATAGATTATTATTAACACTATTACACCTAATCTACGTCTTAAACCAAACCTTCACCTTTAAAAACCTTTGTATTTTTAAAGAAAGAAAAAAAAACTGTTAGTAAAAAAATGAGCATTTCTCTTGTCCATATGAGGTCAACACACACACACACATACACACATACACACACACAGTTAATGGCAACAACAATAACATGCAGTCAGCCTAAAATATTTCATAATAGATGTTGGGGGATTTACAGATTGTAATTACAAAATCACTATTTATTATATGGATATTCCAAATAAAAATGTGTGCAACTGATTATAGTAATAGGAGAGATTTAAGTAATAGTTATGGAAAGAGTCTTCATTGTCACTGCGTTGTATCAATCAGATGTGATGGTGTAACTTTAAGGTTTATGTCATCTCCAGGAAAAAGGAGCATAACAAGCTGCTGACAAATTGGTGGTAACAATATCTCTGCTTCATCACACCATTCTGATGACTAGTGAGACACATACTGTCTTAATCAGTGATAATCCTAAGCAGAGCCATGTGACCATTAATAAATATTAAAGATATTATAAGCATTGAACCTTGTTTTATGAATTTATTACTCACTCACTCACTCTCTCATTCACTTACTCAATGTCTATACTCCTTTATCCTATATATAGGGTTGCGGGCGGCCCCTGGAGCCTATCCCAGGAGACTCGGGGCACAAGGCCAGGTACACCCTGGACGGTGTGCCAATCCATCACATGGCACACACAGACATACATTCACATGCTCATTCCCACACATATGGGTAATTTGGGAACACCAATTAGCCTAATCTGGATTGGAAAAAACAGGAGCACCAGGAGGAAACCCAACAAGGGGCATCACTATCTTTACAAGTCTAGCATATACTTCATATTTGGTTGCCATAGTGACAGAATAATTCTCAAACCCAGGTGCTGTGAAGGATGAATGACATCTTTACGATTGTGAGAGTCTTAAATAAATAAATAAATGACATCTCAGTAACCTATATTCAAATCTAAATAATAAAGAAGCAGTAACAATAACCATGGATTCTACTACATCAGTGATTCATAGCTCTGTTCCTGGAAGACCCCCTGCCCCATTTGTTTGACCATCTTCTCAGTCCCAAACAAACATGATTTGAATTATAAAGTAATTCATCTGAACTGAAGTAGCTGTGACACACAAAACACTAAAAAAGTCCTCAAAGACTAGTGTTGACTAGTGTACTATATTTGGAGTATTCAGTGCCCTATGGACATCCTGAATTTTATTTTTCTACTTGTTCAACATGCCATGCTCATTAACATAAAATAGTATAACATTAAATAAATGTATAAAGTTTAAGTACCTTATTAGTATTTTGGCCTAATTATAGAGAGCTAATATTTGGACTTGCCTTTGGACTGTGAGTACCCAGAGGAAACCCACCAGGCACAGGGAGAACATGTAAACTACACACAGACCCAAGAATCAAGGCCTCAGTGCTAACCACTATGCCACTGTCCCATTTTGCAAAGCAATAATACAAGCCCATTGTGAAAGTCAACATTTTGTTACATTTTACATAATGCTATTCTTTTGCGGAAAAGGCAGTTGACCGGGTGGTGTGGGATGGAATTTTTCATAAGATTATATCATGGATAAAACCTTTATATACATCTCCAATAGCTGTTGTGCGTACTTATAACAACATATCTGCTTATTTTGAGCTTAAACACGCTACGAGGCAGGGATGCCCTCTGTTCCCACTTCAATTTGTAATTGCAATGGAAGCACTTGCTTTAACTTCAAGACAAAGATCAGATATCTAAGGTATTCAGCGGGCAGGATTGGTAAATAAGGTTTCACTTGTTATTCAAGTTATTATACTTGTCACAACCCCTGACAAACTTTCATAAATTAGCGACAATACTTACAGAGTTTGGCAAAATAACTGGGTATAAAGTTAATATCCAGAAAAGTGAACTAATGCCTGTTGGTGATGGGGTCAGTCTGTCGTCGTTAAGCTCAGTTCCCTTTAAAATTAGCGATTAAAATTTTTAGGTCTAAATACCTTGCGATTTGGGTTACACATGATCTTAAACACTTGTATGGTGTCAACTACCCACCTCTTTTATCTAATCTTTTATCAAGATCTTGACTGTTGGGATCATCTCAGTCTCTCATTGGGTGGAAGAATTAATACAGTAAAGATGAGTGTATACGTTTTTATACATCTCTCAGTGCTTTTAGTTTTTTAAAATAAAATGTTTCTTCTCCAAGTTCAATAATCAGATATCGACCTTTATTTGGAACAAAAGAAAAACACAAAGAATCAAAACTATACTGCATAGAACCTCGTGCAAACGGAGAGCTGGCACTTCCAAATTTCATATATTATTATTGGGCAGCCAACATAAGAACACTGATGTTCCAGTTAAAGAACGACATTACTGCCCCTGTCTGGACAATTCTGGGACGGGCTTCGGTTGGATCTACCTCTCTAATAGCGTTATTTTGTTCTAAAATACCATTTATTCAACCATTCTCTAGTTTGATTTCTAATCCTGGTGTTATACATTCAGTTAAAATCTGGAATCAGATCGTTTTTCCCTTAAAGAGCGATTACAGGCTGCATCATGCTTTTGAGGTTTGGGCTAGAAAGGGTCTCATTGTCTGAACTTTATATTGATGGAAATTTTGAGTCCTTTGAACAGTTGGTACAAAAATATGACATTCCCAAATTACATTTTTATAGGTACTTGCAGTTTCGGAACTTTGTAACAGTGAATTCTAATAATTTTCCACCATGCCCTCCACTTTCTTTATTAGATTCAATATTTGAAAGTAAATCAGCTCAAAAACAGGCAATGAGCAGGATTTATGAATTACTGTATGTATGACTCAACATTTTTAGATTTACTCAGAAATAACTAGGAGACAGATTTAGATTAACCAATTTCAGAGGAACTCTGGCACAAAACAATACAGGGAATTTTCTCATCATTCATTTGCTTAGGCATGCTGTAATACAATTTACGATTGTACATCGTTTATATTGTTCAAAAGTCAGACTTTCTAAGATTAAAAATGATATAGATATCACATGTGATAGATGCAGGCAGGCTCCTGCAACTCTGCTGCATATGTTATGTCCAAGACTTAATGTTCAATCAATGTTTTTGAAACTTTTTTGGACTATTTGGAGAGATAGTAGAGCCATCTCTATTTATTGCATTGTTTGATGTCACCTTGGAAAACACTAGTTTTAGCAAAAGGAAAATTAAAATATTGACCTTCTGTTCTCTTTTGACTAGGAGACTGATACTGACTAAATTAAAATTAGCCCAAATTTTAAAGTATGTTGTAAATATTTTATAATATTTAAGAAATGAACGCAGGCAATATGGTATTGTAAAGAAAGGCTGTGGGGAATGCCTGGTGTTGGGGGGATGGGAAGTATGTTTTTTGTTCTTTTGCTGTATTTATTTATTTATTTTTGGTTCTTTCTGTATAGTTTAAAAATAAATATAAAAAACTTGATAAAAAATTATGCTATTCCATTAAAAATATACAGTATATTGTCATATATATAAAAAGTTAGAACATAACTAAACTGATAGTATTCCAAACTGTTTGGAACGAAGGCCTTCTGAACTAACGATTTATTTTGTTCAATACATTATCAATCACCACCACCAAAGCAAAAACACGTGTCATACTGCTAACATTACATATTTTTTCCCTGGAGAAAAAAATGTTATTTTAGTGAAAACATATGGTTGATTACAAGTTATGTCAAGAATGTTATAAGTATGATCTATAACACTATGTAACACAATGTTTCTTCCTGGCCTCTAAGTGTTATATACTTTATGTCTAAAGTAAGTGAAAAAATGACTTCATTAAGTACAAACTTTGCTTTCATGACAACAGCACGAAAAAAACTCATTTTTTTTCTGAAAATAAAAGATTTTTTTTTTTTTCATTTTTGTCATTATGATCAGGTAAAAACAAAAGAAGTAGCCCCCAAATGTAGTCCCCCATCATGTTTTCGTTATACTGTCCTTGGTAACGACGTTCAAAGTCCAATATATCTTGATGAAAGCGCTCGCCTTGCTCCTCAGATTAAGCGCCCATGTTCTCCTTGAATTTGTCGAGATGCGAATCAAGGATATGGACTTTCAGAGACATTCTGCATCCCATTTTGGCGTAATTCTTTATGAGAGGCTGCACCAACTCCACATAGTTTTCAGCTTTGTGATTACCTAGGAAGCCATGAACAACTGCAACGAAACTGCTCCAAGCCGCTCTCTCCTTCCTGTTCAACAGCTTTGCGAAATCCTCACATTCTATGATCTTCTTGATCTGTGGTCCGACGAAGATACCAGTCCTGACTTTAGCCTCGGACAGCTTTGGAAAAAGATCTTGGAGGTATTTAAATGCTGCTAACTCCTTGTCAAGAGCAGTGACAAATTGCTTAATGAGGCCTAACTTGATGTGCAGCGGTGGCATAAGCACTTTATGAGATTCTATCAGCGGCTCCCACTTCACATTGCTCTTCCCAACAGAAAACTCGGTCCGTTGTGGCCAGTCCTTTTTGCGATAATGCGCCTTAGTGTCACGGCTGTCCCAGAGACAGAGGAAACAAGGAAATTTCGTGAAACCTCCTTGAAAACCCATGAGGAATGATACCATTTTGAAGTCACAGATGACCTCCCATCCGTAGTCGTCATACTTTAATGCACTCAGCAACATTTTGACACTGGTGTAGTCCTCTTTGAGATGCTCAGAGTGGGCCATCGGGAAAGACGGGTAGTTGTTTCCATTGTGAAGCAACACGGCTTTGAGGCTCCGGGATGAACTGTCTATGAATAGGCGCCATTCAATAGGATTACATGCGATACCTATAGCCTGGAATAGACCGGCAACATCGTTGCAGAAGCACAGCCCATCATTGACTGACTGAAGAAGTTGGAGAATATTTGATGCCGCTTCCTCTGATCCGTGACTTGTACGCTATCATCCACCAAGTTCCACTGTTTGAGCCTGGATATCAGAAGCTCAGCATTTGATTTTGTAAGCCCGAGGTCCCTAATTAAATCATTCACGTCTTTCTGGTTAGGGAAGTACGGCTTTCTATCCCCAACTTCATGTGCGGAATCGTAGTCCATATCTCCAGTATCTGCCTCGCTATCTGACTTGCTGCTGTCTCCTGAAGATGGCTGATGCCGCTTAGGAGGAGTCGGAACAGGCAGATCGGGGCTGTGTGGTACTGGGGCGATGGAAGAAGGTATGTCTGGATAAACGATCTGAGGGGTATTTTTGTGTTCAGGAGAATTGTAGAAACATCTGGACAACTCTAGCAGTTCAGGAATTATTCTAGGAGGAAGCTCGGCATTGAAAGCGAATAGAGAATTTTCTTGAAAACACGTGATTTTCTAAATTTCACTGTCCCGGTCACAGAAGCAAAGTTTTTCTGGAATAACAGCGATTTCCTGTCTGTTCTAGACCTAACGGGTTAGGAAAACACACTTTCAACTCAGCAACAGAACAAAAGTGAAAATTTGTTACATAGTGTAATCACTAGGGATTAGTGATTAGAGTCTTTTAAATTCAATACCAGCCAATACAAACTAACTTCACAAATATCCTCACTAAACTCAAATCCCTTACCTTAATGTTTTTTTTAATGAATATTACTTCATTAAAATGGTGCTTTCACACTAGGGACTTACCATGGATCTGAGTACACCTCACCCAAGTCCAGTGTGTGTGTGTGTGTGTGTGTGTGTGTGCAGCATTTGCTGATCTCATCCTTGACCTGTACAGCTGTAGCTGATAAAGTAGAAAGCCATGGAAGAGGATGGTTCATGACATACTTAGCAAAACATAAATAATATTAGGCATAGTGCAAAGGCTGACATCCTTTTGCACTTTTCTTCTTCTTTATGTTTACTGGTAGTTCAGGTGCATACTGCCACCTACTGTATCAGAGATTATAAATACACAGGTACTAAACAACGTTACTAATTAGTTTTGGGGCTGCTTGTTTTGTTGAATCTCACTGAAGCATGTTCATAGCATGAATAAAAATATTGTTTTCGCCAGGATACAAAATGTAGTTGCTTATAAAGTGCAGCTGTTCTCAGATTTAGGCTTTATATGTCCATGTTGGCCAGGTTTACTTAAGTCTAGTCACAAGACAAGCTCTATATTGACTTGTCTTTTCATGGACATATCTGTATTTGTACTTATACAATGTCTTAGCCATTGATCTAGCTGAATCAAATAGCTGATTTGTATGTAATTATATTGTTTGTTTAGTGTTTTCCTTTTTCCACATGTACAACATTTAATAAGACGAAATTTGTGCTTGTAGAAAACAACCCAAACACTTACCAGTCTTGGTCTAAGTTCTTAATTACAGTCTTATCAGTTATCAGTAAGTGTTAATTCTGGCTGTTCTGTGCAGATAATTATTTCTACACATTAGCTTTATTAGTATTAGCTTCCACTGCTACTCTGATGAAATGTAGCTACAGGTGACAGCCCCCAATTTAATAAAGTCACAGGATGTGAGTGTTAAGGAAACAGAATGCGGAGTAACTTCCTGGATTATTATTAGTGCTTGATGATGATTTTTTTTTTTTTTTGGTGGGGGTCATCATAAATGTTGAGACTGTGTATTGTGTATTTTTTATATAGATTTGCAGCCTACCACGCTCTAAATCCTCCTCTTGCAGACAGAGTGTGTGGGTGTGAAATGTGTGTATTGGTGCAAGTGCGCCTTGTGAGCCATCGTTCACGGTGATGAGTTACGGCTGTGCGAGCACAGGAAGGAAAAACGCTTCCACTTTTCGGGGCTGTATAAATGGCATCAGTACGCAATAACTCTCCCAGCCGTCGACACACAGCCATCATTTCACAGTAGCGCTGTACGCTCACACTGTTTAAGAAAAACGGCTATCTAAAAGTTAGAAGTTCTTTCGACGTCTCCCTGGGAGAACTGTAAATGACATAATAGATTTCAAATCAAAAAACATTTTCAGAAAGGTATAAGACATCAATGGTGCAGATTAACCTTGAAGAACAATCTATGGGTTATTTTATTTCTTGAGAATGTAAAATAAATATTTTAAAATGAGGTAGGTTTTGAGATTATTACACTGATGTTAGTGTGTGACCATTCAGATCAGCAATTCAATCCCACCTAGGGAATGTATGTGTCACTTATCATCTACATCAACTTATTTATTAATTGTCTCGATGCTAACAACTTTGTGTCTTCATGGTAGTTAACTTGTCTCAACACCAGTGTGTAAAGCAAACAACCAATCACAGTCTATTGGTTTTATATTTTGTATTCTACTATATTTATATACTACTATATCTTCATAAAAACTTAACACTTAGGTTTGATATGTTCTATGAACATGCACATGACTCTATGACGTCACATGCGTCATCTAGCGACTTTTTGAGCATTCATTGACTATTTTTGTCTGGTTTTTAGGGTGAAGTCGACCAGAAATCAGAAGTCACACGTACAAATTTACCGCATTCTTTGAAAAAACACACGCTCACGGAGCAAAAAATTCTATCCAAGTGTAAAAACTCCCATAGGGTTCTAGTGACCCACTACATCCGTTCTCACCTCTTTACCACTCTATCTCTATGATACCCCAGGACACGCCCTTTCGGGAACCATTTTTCTTGCACACGGCCACTTTTCGGGTTCATATAAACCTCCTTTAAAGTCACAGAGCGCGCGCGGCGCATCCATCACACTTTAAAGTGCCATCATTTCATCACGCGCGCGCCGGCAGAAGTGATCATTGTTGCTCCCTCGAGCCTCAGTCACAGGAATTGATTATCGCTTCATCACTGGGGCTCGCGCCGCGCGGTAATAACTCACGGTAAAAAGGGAGGACTCGCGCAGCTTTTGCATGGATGTGAAAACGCCACACATTTCACAGTAATTGTGTAATCCGTCATGGCTCGTGTCGCTTCCTCCCCCCTCCCCCTTTGTCTCTGTGAGCGCGAGCAGAAGCGGGATGTCACTGTTTAGTGTAAATGTCTCTCCGCGCGAGACTTTAATAGGCCACCGTAATACCGAGCACGGGCGCGTGCACACTTCCTCAAGCGACGGCCTGGTTTTATCGCACGCTGCCTCGTAAAGTCACATCATCTGCGGGACGACACTTTTATTAAACAGCTATTCACTCTGTGTGTGTGTGTGTGTGTGTGTGTGTGTGTTTGTGTGTGTGTGTGTGAGAGAGAGAGAGAGTCCTTCCCACTCCCTATTACCTTCACTGTAGAATAACGTGCAATATGTTTGCTATTTGAATAGTGAGGTAGTGTAATGTAGGCTTCCTGTCTAGTGCAATGTAATACTGATCTAACTGATAACGAGAAACAGGAGATACATAGTCCTAAAAGAGAAAGGAGAATAGTGGAGAGGAGAAAATGAGAGCAATGAAGGAATTTCAAGCAGAGGAAGGAATGGCAAGAAGAGTAAGGATAGAAGAGTAGCCGAATTAGAAGACGAGTAGAAGTTTGGAAGAATAAGAGAGAAGACAAGAATGACAGAAGAAAAAAAATCACAAGAAGAGTAAGGAATAAGGTCAAGGAAGAAGAGCAGGAAAAGAAATGGTTGTAAAGGAGAGGATGAGTAAAGAATGAAAATATGAAGAAAGGATGGGAAGAAAAATGAAAAGCAGAGGACGAAAGAGAAGATGGGAAATTATGAAAACGGATGAATAGTTAAAAGGGAGATGGAAAGATGAAATGTGAGGACAATACGAGACTAATAAAAGGAGAAGATAAATAAAAAAGCAGAAAAGAAGAAAGAAATGTAAAAGAATGAAATATGAATATGAAAAGGAAATGAATGAATGAGAAAGTTATAAGAAGAAAAAAAGGAACACAAGAGGATCAGGATAAGAAAAAGAGATTGAGAGTAAAAAGTGAAAACCAAGAAAAAGAAAGAAAAGTAGAGGAAGATATGGATGGTGATAAGGAGAAGAAGAGGAAGAAAAGGAACAAAGAAGAAAAAAGGATATGAGATGGAAAAAAGAAGATATAGGAGAAGAAAATGAAATGAGATACGAGAGGAGAAGAAGAAAAGAAAGCAGGGGGAATTGGGGTAAGGAAAAGGATAAGAAGCATTTAGAAAAATGTACAAAAAATATATATATTTTTAAATAAAACAAGGAAAAGACAGAAGAAATTTGAAACGTAGACAAAACTGAAAAAGGAAAAAAGGAAAGCAGTTGAAAGGAAGGATATGAAGTGAAGAGGAGAAGAAGATATGAAGGAGGAGAAGAGGAATGTGAGAAAATTGCAGAAAAGATGGTAATGAAGAGAAGAGTAGTAGAAGAGGATACAAAAGAAGAAAGTAAAGCAGGAAATGAAGAGAAGAAGAAAATTAAGATTCAGACGAGACTGAAGAAGATGAAAGTAGGAGAAGAAGAGGACATGGGGGAAACGAGGAAGAAAATCAACAACAACAAAACAAGGATAAAATTTTAGGAGAAATGGATGGAGAAGTAGGTGAAATATAAAGGAAAAGTAGAAATATAAAGGAAAAGGAGAAAGAAGGATAAGAGGAGGAAGTGCTGGAGAGGATTATGGAGGGAAGGAAAGAGGGTGATGGATGAGGGGAAGTGTTATGGTGTAAAGTGTCCTTGTCATTGTAGACACCAATTACATTCATTACGCGCGCGCAGAAATGAAAGCGCGCGCGAGTGAAAAGCGTTAAGATCCGCTATTCCCTTTTTCGTTTTCTTTTTACTTTTCTCTCGCGCGCCCCGTGTCGAGAGCTTGGGGTGGAAGGAGAGAGAGAAAGAGAGAGAGAGATATGGCGGGGGTCTGCTGTAATAAAGAGTGCAGAATAAACCCTCCTCCCTCCATCTCTTCCTCCTCCTTCTCCTACTTCTCTTTTTACCCCTCTGTCACTCCGGAATTAAAGATGCAGTCTCTCTCTCTCTCTCTCTCTCTCTCTCTCTCTCTCTCTCTCTCTCTCTATTTTTAAGAGTTTTTTTCCTCTTCGGGATGAATTTCCTCTCTTTCAAAAACAGAGCTCGAGGGCTTCAACCACCCCCTACAAATAATAATTAAAACACACACACACACACACACACACACACACACACACACACACACACACACACACACACACACACACACACACACACACACACACACACACACAAATAATCATTAATAGCCTGGGCAGAGGAATGAATGGTTCTGAGGCGCTAATAAAACCACAAAAGCGGCGCATAAATCAGGAGCTCAGTGAAAAGCGCTTAAAAGCGAATTAAAGCGAGTAGAGGGAGAGGCATCACTCACATAACACACACACACACACACACACACACACACACACACACACACACACACACAGTCTTGTGAAGAGAACATAAACAAACAAAAAAATCGAATACATAAATGTTTCATTTATTTAACATGAAATAAAAAATAAGCAGACTTCTTAAATTTGTTATATTATTAATATAAAAAATAGAGGCGAGGAGAAGAAGACACATGGAAGAAGAAGGGAGAAGTATTATTTAAATAACAGCTTAAAACAATTATTTATAATTGACGTATACCCAATAAAGAAAGAAATATACATATACATATATTCGTTGTTTAGAGTTTATTTCAGCAGATTTTATACTGAACTACAATTTTAGAGACGAAATTATACGAAAATAGTGACTTATTTGTACCACAATAAATGTTCAAAAAATATAAAACAATAATTGTGTAAAGTGCAATTTTACACAACCCAAATAAAATGTTTTAATTTAAATACATTACAAATATTAATTTCCTCATTATATGATACATATTTCCTTTAATCTCTCCTTGCTGATAATTCCAAATAGTAATAATAATAATAATAATAATAATAATAATAATAATAATAATAATAATAATGTTTTTAAAAAGCATTTTTATCTTATGCCCAATTGTTCAGTGTTTCATTTTACAGTTAAAACATTCCTTCGCGTATTAAGAGGGTATTTTTCAGTAACAACAATGATAATACATTTAAGCCATGTTTCACGCTTATTATAACAACTTATTTATTTATTTATTTAGTCATTTTCTTTTGCATGTTCATGAAAAACATAATGTTGAAAACGACACATGGTTGTAAAGTTTTACAGCGTCTTTTTCTGAATAAACAAGTTGATTTTAAAGATTATTGATTATTGTTCTGTAACGGTAGAAAGTCTTATCACTCATGGCGCAAAATCATTCATCATCAAAACCAACAAGAACAAGATCTTTTGGATCACAATCACATACTGTGTTTCATTTTCCATTCTAACGAATGAAATTATCTTATTATCACTATAGTTTCATTGGTGTTTTTTCACGTCTCTTTTTACGCCTGTTACGCCTTTACGCCCGTTATAACGTTATACCTGTTATAATTTGCTACATTTTATTCTATTTTACTTGTCCACCAAATGAAATGTGAAATTATTAAATGAAAACAATTGTTTGTTTTTGCTAAATGTTTACCTCAATATCTGGGCCATATTTTATTTTTTTATTTAATTTAATTGAACGATAATTTATCTGTGTTGGGGCGTTTAAAAAGAATAATCTTATTGTGGTTTTAGATTGGACACTGAAATTATTTTAAAAGTAAACGTTTAAGAAAGAAGGTAAAAAAAGTCACTTAAATATTTGTGGAGGTGCTTTAATAACACACTTGAGCATTATTGCTTCTATTTTTTTGAGTCTATATATTTTAGCAAAGAGGAGAATATTAAAATATTCTGATGATATCTATCTATCTATCTATCTATCTATCTATCTATCTATCTATCTATGCGGGAAATTTATTCAGAGCTCCGCTTGAAAAGGCGCTGAATTTTTTCTTTTCTTTTGGGCCGACAGATTTATTGTCGTTCTGTCTGAATTATTTAAAGGGAAATGGCTCTGCAGGAAACCTGAGCATAATTAAATTGCTATAAACTAACATTAGTGTTGACAGGCCATTAGGGAGCGCGCTAATAGACTGCTCCAGGGGTCGGAGGTCAACTGTCACACCTCCATTTATCCCTTAAAAAGAAACTGAAAAGGCGGGGGGGGGGGGTCTGAATTTCTTATATTACAATACAATAAATGTAATATAATGCATTAAATAATTAAAATATAATATAATAAATTTCTTATTTTAGTTACACGTAAAGTTAACTATAACCAATTTTTGACATCTAAAAATAAAACCTGATAATTATATTTTATTATATTAAATTATTATGATTATTATAAGTGCATTTTTTAACTTTAACTTTTTTTTTTTTTACTTTTCACGCTTTTTTTTCACAAATCTTGAGTTGATCTGCCACCTAGAGGCGACAGACAGAACTGACTGTTTCATTGTGTTTCTTATTTCTGTTTTATTATACATTGATAACAGGTGTATAAATATGTATTAATTACTCTTTTTTTACTTTTATATAGCATTTATTTTCTTTTTTATGAATAATATTGAATTTATGGTTTTTGAAGTATTGTACCTCTGAGAAGAGAAAATATTTTTGCAATATTTAACAAAAATATGTTTATTATCAAATAAATAAACAAATAATGTAATAGAGCTTTTTTTTAACAATGAACATTAATCATGGGACAAAATTCAGAAAATCTCAGGTTTTATTTTAATGTTTTTAAAGTTTTAATGAGAAAACATTTATATTTATTTTATTAATTAGTTGATTCTCATGTACACTTCAGTGAGAAATAATAATTGTATTATCAATTATACATTAGGACAAGGAGAGAAATGTGTGAAGGGGTAAATAATGTGCTAAACAATATTGATACTTTATGTGACATAATTCACATGATGTGTGGTTTTTTTGGTTTTAAGAAAACACAAATTATATATATTTTACACATGCTATTATATATATTTTAACATGTGTAAAATATATAATTTGTATATTTGTATGCATATTTGTTTATTCATTTTTTTATTATATATTTTTTCATTTATATATATATATATATATATATATATATATATATATATATATATATATATATTTTATATTTATGATGTTGATCATAAAAACAATTTCTCTTCACATGCAGTGTTTAAACATTATTTTACAAATTTTTACTAATATTAAATTAGTAAACATGTTGACCATGTATTTAAATTTCATGATTAATAATCACATTATTAACCTAAAAAACACTGATAATTATATAAAAACACCATATGAACAAAAGTATGTGAACACCTGAGCATCACATCCACATGTCTCTGTTGAACATTCATTCCAGATCTGCTGTTATAATGTGGTCCACTTTGCTGTGAAGGCGTTAATGTGTGTGTGTGTGTGTGTGTGTGTGTGCTGATAGTTCAGTGGAGTGTTGAGTTCAGTTAGGGCTCTGTGCAGGACACTAGAGTTCTTACAGTCCAACACACTCTTAACACACCGTCTTCATGGAGTTGGCTTTGTGGTGCTTACATGGGCATGATCATGCTGGATAAGGGTTTGTGTTTCAGACAGGAAGAACCGCATATGGGTGTGATGGTCAAGGGTGAACATACTCTTAGTCAAATTTAACAGTACATTTGAACAGCAGCAGTGGTGGACAGATTCAGGTGAGAGATTTACTCTGAAGGTGTACTCTAATGGCGCATGCTGACAGATACATGTTGGAGATGTTACACCATGTCTACCAGTACAGTTCGCTACCTGAGCATGGTGTGTGAGTTACACTGAGACTCTCATTACACTGCAGGAGATCCAGAGCCTGCAGTCTAAGCACTCATTTATCACATTCTCATCAATGCTGTTCCTAAAACTCTGACACAAATGGGGCAACGCGATCGTCAGCTCACTTCCCTGCTGCTGAAATATTCAACACCATCAAACATACATGAGTCAAACCAAGTAGTTCATGTCACACGATTCGCTTCAAGTGCTCATCAAACTACTCATGGCATCCGACCATGAACTGTTTACAAAGCTTAGAGCCATAACTTAAAAAAAAAGAAAAAAGAGTCGATTTTATTTTATATCACTATATACCCCTCACTTTCCCCCATCTTTTTTACAAACACACCTGACAATGTGAATGTGATCACAAGTAAAAATAAAATAATAAATAAAAAAATAAAATGTTTTAATTATTTTCAAAAAATTTAATCATATGAAAATGAGATTCCATACTGCTTATCTTATATGTGGTCACTAGAAGCCTAGAGCTTATCTCAGAAGACTTTGGGCATGACGCGGGTTACACCCTGAACAAGGTTCCAATCCTTCTCCAGGCACACACTCACTTACACAGAACAAGGCAATTTGGAAACACCTGTTATCTTAATGTCTCTGGACTGCTGGAGGAAACCCACCAAGCACTGGGAGAATATGCATATCCCAAGCACACAGATCTGAAGTTGGACTCGAACTCTCGACCCTGGAGGTGTGAGACTTCCGTGCTAACCCCTACAACACTGTGCCACCTTCAGGATAATTATTGTTACTATAAGTATATAATTGAATACATCACAATATTTTATAAATCAGTCTCATTGATTCATTGTGTGATGTTTATTACATCCACTCTTCTGGGAAGGCTGTACACTAGATGTTGGAGCATGTGCATGTGTGTATTTGTTCAATCACTCATTCTACAGGTGCATTAGTGAGCTCAGGTGCTGAAGCACGTGGCAAGTAGGCTCCAGTTCATCCCAAAATTTATGAGTGAAGTGAGGTTGAGTTTAGTCTGAGATGAGTTCAGGACATTTGAGTTCTTCCACCCCAACAAACTTTTAACACACCATGTCTGCATGGAACTGGATTTGTGGAACTCACAACAGTATTGAAATGCTGGATAAGGGTTTGGAACTCTTAGTCCAAATGAAGGAGAACTTTAGCAAATGAGGCAGTGCCAGAGTTAAGCTCTTTAGTAATGCCACTGTTTGTTTATTAATAACCAAATTGGAGGTTAAATGGAGACTAAGATGAGCTGATTAAACAAATGCCTCTTCTGCTTGTTTGTAATAAAAGCCTACAACCACACACACACACACACACACACACACACACTCTGACTCTCTCTCTCACACACACACACACACACACACACACACACACACACACACACACACACACACACACACACACACACACACAAAAAAAACATTTCTGAACCGCAGGGGGGAAAACCCATTAAAGTAACCTAGGAACCAAGTATCAGCAGGGACAGAATATCCGGAAGACATTGAGCGACGCGCTCGCGTTCTATCCTTCCTGTGACGAGTTCCCTTTTGTTTTGGCTCAGCTCCTAGCAGTGCTGTGCGATTTTCAGACACCAAACGACATTTTCCATCGTCTTCATGTCACGTTTATTACTTTCTACCAAACACCAGGAGCGGATTTACAACGCTGTCAATCTTATAAAAGTGTCCGTTTTATTAGCTAATTGTTTAGCTAACTAGGATTAGCATCATGGGGATATATTGAGATGCATACTCGGATATCTGAAACCCTCGCGGATTGAGTGTTTATTTTCTGTCCTGGTTTTCCGAGACTCTGCTGTCTAAACGGGTAAGTAAAAACTAAGCCAAACCACAAACATACACCACTGCTAACTAACTGATTAGCAAGATGCTATGTAAACGTCTTAGTATTTATTTCTTCCCATCCACAATCCGGCAAGCACCGCCCAGTTGCTCTGATTGGATAGACTCGCTGTAGACTTAGTTATTATCCAGTCCTAGCGCAGGAGATGGAACAGTACAGCCAATCATATAGCTAAGGGGCGGGGTGTGTGGGGGAATTACGGTGGCGAAAATACTAAACCAAATACAGTCAAACCTTGGATTGCGAGCATAATTCGTTCCGGAATGTGCTTTTATATCAAACCCCTCGAATGATTCGTTCCACAACCCAAAAAATAGTAATATAAAATAATTATTACAAAATATAAAGTAAAGATAAAACAAATTAACCTGCACCTGACGACTTATACACACTCAGGCGCACACTAGTGATGAGGCGTTCACAAACTATTCATTCTTTTTGAACGAGTCTTTAATGTGACTCAGAGGAACGAGTAATCTCAGAGAGTCATTCGTTCATTTTCTACTGGGCACATGTGCAAAGCATCTCACAGACTCGATAGTAGGGGTGCTTTAGATCAGGATTTTTGGGGCAGATCACTGATTTCTAGAAGCTGTATCGGCCGATACGGATCACCGATTACAGGGTCTACTTGAAGCCTTGTCATGTAGCATTATTTATTAAACTATATCCAACAACAATGTAAAGTAAGTATACGAATTAAAAGAAGAGGAATATCATGAATTGACAACTGTATTTATTGCCAAGCAACATGTGCAACACGTCATCTTAAAACATAGCAGGCTGTGCTTGGTTAGTAATTGGGAACAGCTTAGAGCTTGACAAATACAACTTTCCTGTAGGTTGTATAAAATTTAATAAAATAACAGACAAGTAGGACGTGAGTCTCTGGAAGTTCTGCAGGGTCCGCAAGCATCCGTGAGGACTGTCAAAATATTAAACATGTTTAATTCTTTGCGCAGAAAGATGGAAACGTAATCACAGTGCCAAAACTCGCGGTGAATCACGATGAATTGTACTTACGGCCACCGAGCGCAACCGCGTAGGTGAGAGGGGTATTACCGACAGCATAGTGAGTGGCGGCGCGCGAGTTGCTGAGCTCTCCCGCTCTCTTAGCGCTAAACAACTGAAAACTGCTCGGGTTCCTTTACGTGACTAACCTTCAAATGTCTGATGAGGTTTGTGGTGTTAAAATGCTTTGGGTTCTTCTCGCCTCGTGGAATTGGCTTGTTACACAGGTTGCAGATTACAAATGTATTGTCTTTTTCACACAACACGTAGAATTGCCAGTCCGGTGAAGCCATTTTAGCAGCGCACAAAAAATTGTCTCGCAAGTTTTGCGTCATCTGATCTGCTTTTTTATATCGCCCATTATAGAGACTGCCGATCAAACTTCCCAAAGCGATTATCAGCCGATTATGATCAGCGATCGATCAATCGGAGCACCCCTACTCGATAGGTTATGTACAGGAAAAATAAATGACTAGTTACCTTTGAGTCTCTTGGTCCGAATCGTTTTGTCACATGACTCCCATAGACACTATGCAGTGCATTACACAGGAAACAGCATTGAGTCGTCCTTCTCAATGAGTCTTCTAGTCCGAGGCATTCATTTTTTTGTCATGTGACTCCATAGACACTATGCAGTGCAATAGATTCAAAAGACCGAACGACTCGGACTAGAAAACTCACGAAAAAACCGTTCACTACACTTGGACACAAAATGTAAGAAATGCTTTACACACACACACACTACTGGAATCACTTCTCTAAACAGATTGATCTC
Source organism: Clarias magur (assembly GCA_013621035.1). Classification (NCBI taxonomy): domain Eukaryota; kingdom Metazoa; phylum Chordata; class Actinopteri; order Siluriformes; family Clariidae; genus Clarias; species Clarias magur. The sequence goes on along the minus strand of QNUK01000061.1, from coordinate 2,433,254 downwards.
CAGCACTGCTACAGCCTTTTAAAGTTTTTTTTGTTGTTGCAGAAACAGGAGCAGGGGACTACTGTGTAGGATGATTTATTATACAGATGTAATTAAAACACTCATTTAAAATTATTTTTAAGTAAGAATGTTTTAAGATTTTTGAGATTGTTGACTTATAAAAACTGTCACACTTTTACTTTCATTCACACACCTGTGTGTGTGTGTGTGTGTGTGTGTGTGTGTGAGACAGTCCTGATCTTTCCAATGGGCGAGGAGAAACCAGAGACGCTGGATTTTGTGAAGGACTTTCAGGAGTATCTGAGCCAACAAACCCAACATGTGAACATGATCTCAGGCTCTGTCAGTGGTGTGAAGGACTCGGAGGACGTCCCAGCAGGTCTCTAGCTCTACCTCACACACATACACACATACACTTAACAAACAGCAGTATGACTTTCTATAACAGCATCTCTGACAGTAGATTAGCTGATATCACAGGTCCGCGTTCGTTTTAATGAGTAATCTTTCCCGTAGTAACAACTGCATGTTGTTATAGTAAGAGTTTTCAGACGTGTTCAGACCAGAATAGTTTGTTTTTTTTGTGCGTAATTTTGTCTTTGTATCTTCACTGGACAAGATCTAGAACATAATGGGCTGGACCATGCACCGGTGGACATTTCTCTTGAGGATGGGACCAACATGCTTGTGGATGGGTTCGAGAGGACGTACGACGGAAAGCTGAAGTGCCGTTATTGTAACTATGCCAGTAGAGGAACGGCGCGGCTCATAGAGCACATCCGCATCCACACAGGTAACTGCCTGCATGAATCTACATGAGTATGCAATTTGAATCCACCCCTATGTCCTTTTTATATCACTAAATTGCTACTAACATTAGCGGACCTATGTGGCTGAATTGCTAACGGCTATCAATCTGATCAGACAATCCTGTCAGAAGGTAAGGTTACTATGACAACAACGATTGGTCCTTGACCAGAATTAGGCAATGCTTTAATGTCGTGCTGTAATAATTTGATATGAGAATGATTGGTGTAATTTTGTGTCATCCTAACCTGATCTCAAATATAGCCCTGTATTTTGCTGCAATAAAATAATCTTATTGGAGATCTAATGAAAGTAAAACTTTCTTTTCTATAGTAAGTATGTTTATTTTTGTCTTTCAGGTGAAAAGCCTCATCGTTGTCATCTTTGTCCCTTTGCCTCAGCGTACGAGCGTCACCTGGAGTCTCACATGCGCTCTCACACTGGTGAGAAACCATACAAATGCGAGCTGTGCGCGTTCCGCTGCAGTGACCGCAGCAACCTCTCGCACCACCGCCGCCGGCGACACAAAATCCTCCCCACCAAGGGCACCCGCTCAGCCCCTCCTTCCCACCGCAGGACAATCTCAGCGCTATCCAAACGGGGCGGGGCTTTTGGGTATGGTCGCCGTATCCTAGTCGACCTAGGCCTACACAGGAAAAACAACGCAGATGACGCCGGTGGTGCTAACGACGAGAGAAACGACCTGCACAGTCCTTATGTCAGCTTGGCCTCGAAAGATGTTGAGAAAACAAACGATTTGGAACACAACCCACTCAATCAACTCTCTGCTTTGGCCGGGCAGCTTTCCAGTCTCCCTTCAGAGACGCCGGCTTCTCCCAGTGCAGACTCGCTTCCAGAAGAAAAGCCCTCTTTTCTCATACAGCCCTCATCCGCCATTTCTAGCAATGTCTCTTGTCCCATTGTGACGCTCACATCGACACCGGACATTCGGGACACATCCCATGGGGGGCAGTGCAGCGACCGGACAAGCACGCCCAGTAACAGCGGCACCAACAGCCAGCCGGGAACGCCAAACCCGAGTCACGAGCCCCAGCTTCTTCAGCACTGCCCTCACTGCCACATCTACTTTCCCGATAACGTCCTGTACACCATTCACATGGGTTGCCATGGCTACGAAAACCCCTTCCAGTGCAACATTTGCGGCCACAGGTGCAGGAACAGATACGACTTTGCCTGCCACTTCGCCCGAGGACAGCACAAACAGTAACCCTCTGAAACTCGGAAAGGAGACAGTGTTACAGTATCGGATATTGTAGTTATGTATAGCTCTAGGGTTCGGTGAAGAAGACGATCATTCCATTTGAGGCAGCACAAGGCCAGTCAGAATGTCAGAAACAGGAAGTGTATGATTGTGGTCACATCATTACTTACTGATGCACCCGGTGTCACTTTAAACCTCCTATTTTTGACTGAACTTCTGATTACAGCACTATGTTTGTAAAACAAATAAGCAAACAACAAACAATCCTTAACATTTCACTAGAGGGCAGCACATGCATGTGGAGTATCAGGATGAGACCTGTTGTGACTCCACTTCTTGTTTGTCCCCTATTCAAGATGCCAAGATGTAGGCTGTCCATATGGAATAGATTAGAGTAAAACAAAGTATATCCTAAGTAATTTATAACACATTATTTCTTTTATTTTTCCTGTTTATAACAAAGGTAAAGATGTGAATCCTTTATGTACTTTGTGTAGATTTTTGTGGATTTTTATTATTATTTTTTTTAATCAGGCAGCTACTGAACACCCATGCTTCGGATCTTGCTCATGAAGCGAACTCTGAGTACTGAGTATTGCATAAGGCTTATGTTGATAATCAGATTATCATGATAGTCAATCAGGATGCATGATGCTGTCATGGAGTGTTAGAGGGTCGCAGACATGGTGGTAATGAACATTAGGTAATGATATAGTATACTGTCGAGGTAGCTGTTGTGGTATTAAAGTCTGTCTGCACACGGTTAGTATTTATGGCCCGTATCTAGTGTTTAGTTGTAAAACTTGGAACAGTTTTAAAAGCAAAGGTTCGATGTCCACAAAATGTCCACATTGTCTGATTTTAGCAAAAGATCCTGTCAGTCGTTTGGTATGAAGTCATGGCTCAGTGGTTAAGGTACGGTGTTTGATATTGATTAAAAAGGATACAAGACCAAATCCCAGCACAGGCTGTGTCCAGGTGGTCACTCTTGAGGCATCGAGTTTGTTCTCTTGTCAGAGAAGCAGAAATTAAAGATCATTTTCCTGATGATTGTTCTGTAGAACAGGTATGGGCAGTGGTAATTTAGTGGGTTATGGTTCTGAGTATTTTTCCACCACATTGCCGCTGATGGGCCTGTCTGCTCCAGGGGCCTAACCTGCACTCTAACTCCTGCTTCCTATGCTGGGTCAAGCGAAGAATAAAGATTTTCACTGTGTAGTAATGTATGTGTGACAAATAAAGGCTTAACTTAAGGTCCGAGGGCGAGTCAAAAAATTATCAAAAAGTATCACTCCAAATTTTGTTTGCAGAAATCCAGGCGCTTCTGTTTATATTCTTTCGTGAGTTGTTTCCGCACCAGGTGCACTCTCAGACCTCAAAAAAATAATGGCTGCATGCTGCTCTTCTTTTGTGTAAATCACAAGTGGGGCATCCATTTTTGCTTGCACGGCAGGTACAAATGATGTGATGTAACATTCACACATGCACATCAGTGACTGGGGAGACAGTATAGCCAACAGAAGTTTTAATATAACTGGAATGCGGATAATTTTTGACTCGCCCTCATAGATCAGATCATCTTCCATACCTTGGTGTGCCAAAGTTTATGAAGTCCTGATGGTCCAGGAACGATGGTTGGAGTAGTCTGAGAGCCTTAAAGACGTGAGAGATAATTGCTGCTACTGTGTAGCTATTACTTTTTATTAGCAGTTAGTGGACGATGTCTAGCTTGGAAGCAAACTTGTCATCAAACATGGCTCACTTGATCGACTACATCTTGAAGGGACGTTGTGAACATTTCATTTTGGTCAAATTGTTGCATTTAAATTTTATATTTGCTATAGGGATTAACCTCGGCTTTAGTAAGTTTAGGTAAAAGGTGCCTCAAGTAATTTTATTTACACATTTTGATTTTGCACATTTTATAGGTGAATTGTGGCCTTCCTGCTCATTCTGTAGAGTTAGAAGCAATTATGACAAGTCTTAAAAACCCTGTGGTTTAGTAAACAATGCATAGGTGTTTTATATCTTAATTATTATTATAATGTTTGGTTGGTTTTTAATTAACCGCATAGTTTGGAGGCGCTCAGCATTCATAACATTCTGGTTCTGCAACAATTCTCAACATGGCTAACCATTCATTGAAGAATTAAAATAGCAACTAAGCTATGATTTTGGTTTTTACTACATCTGTGTTTTATTCTGTTTTATAATAATAATAATTATTATTATTATTATTTGGATGTTGGTTGTTTTGGCTAAACAATGGTGTTCAGTGTTGTATGATGACTGGGTGCCAGTAATGGATGCTATGGGAATGGTTTTCTCATGCTGGCTGGTTTTACACACAAAGCTGCGGTGTAATTTGCTGAAAGTCAAAATTATTATGGTTGTTGCTCATGTTCAGTCTGTGTAGTGACCTCAGAAACTCCGCCCCCAGGATGAAGAAAAAGCTACAGTCAACTGGCTAATCAGAATAAAGAGTTTTTAACAGCACATCCTGATGGTTATCACTTATCTCTGAAGGACTGTTGAAGTGTTCTCTTAACTTTGCTAGCAATAATATTTGCGAGCATTCTTCTGTGATGTTAAAGCGGCACACATTTCCTCACTTTGCCTAGGAATAAAGGAAGAACCACAGAATCTCGAAACATACCAGAAATAGGTTTTTCACACATAGTCCCACCTTTCACTTTCAGGTGTCTAATTTATTTACACTGACAAATTTATCAGACAAATTAGCCAACACCCCCCCCCAGGCACTAAAAGGGGGTGGAGCTATGGTGTTAAGGGACGGGGTAAATTTTATGCCCTCACTATATTAACAGTATAAGGGCTGCAGCAGGGACAACTTTAATACTCTAACATAATACTATACTTTAATAATTTGCCTACTAAGTGGGTTTTGTGTACATTGTGTAGCTACCTTGGTCAGATATTCCTGCCTGCTGCTACCTACAAAACCATAGCAATCAGCAGATATAGGACACGCCCCTTAGTGATGAGCGTAGCCTGTATTTGAAAGAATGGAAAATGTGAAACTGTAGCATCATGAAGAAACCAAAAGAACAGCCGAGCCATGCGCTGCCATAGAATGCTAGCTAAGGAGGGAAATTAGCCGTTAGCATTAGCGCTACTTATTGCTAATGCGTGCACATTTCTCACTTGTGTTATTTCTTCTCTGCCTTTCATGTTTTGTTTTTTCTCTGTTTTTTAATTTTATTTTACTCTCTCTTTCTCTCTCTCTCTTTCTCTGGCTCTGTCATGATTTTTAAATCGTGGCTGACCATTTAAGTCTAAGAAAAATAACAAGTAAAACAATTAACGTTATTGCAGTGTAATGAAGCAGAGTTTCTACTACCACTATTAAGTTGATTACTTTCCTATAACGGAGCAACCCTATGAGGGTTTTATTGCTCTTAGAGCACAGCTATTTACCCTTAAGGAATGTATAATTTTTTATACTTAATGCTGGAGTAAATCTACAAGATTTAACTGAACTCATTATTAATAATTAGTGAGTCATATTATGGTTCTGACAGGCCTGTCTTTTCCTTCGGTTTTTTTCTTCTGTCCTACTAAATCTCTCTTTCTCTTGCTCTCTCTCTCTCTGATGTGCCATGTTTTTAAAGTTACCTGTAATATTTGTGGTGCTCTAAATAACACGCCGTGCTTCATTTCATTTCACTCAAAAGAAACCTCTCGTCTGAAAGATGATGTATTGAAACTGCTCTTCTGATGAAATTGTGTGTTAAATGTTAATAAATTAAAATGGTGTCCCGTGTTTTTGCAGTTATTTTTTACTTTAACTTCACTGCATAATACGGTATAATACTTCACTGCAGTGGCGGTGTGTTGGAGAACGATCCATTAGAAACACTCCAGTGGAGTTATTTCTTAAACGATCAGATGCTATGAGTTTCCTTTTCATCCTCTGTCTTGGTTCCATCTCCTCTGGGCCTGTAAATATGAACAGGTTTTGCGTTAATTGCTTATAAAATGTGTCTGATTTTCACCTGGTGCCAGTACAGTGTGAATAAACTAATAAAACATTATAATTTTTTTTCGTTATTGTTTTTTAATCTTTATGTATATTGATGAGGTGTAGTAATGAGCAGTGGTGTCACTTTGTACCTTTAAGTTCGAGAGATTTCCGCCTGTGTGCATGGAGTTCGGATATTCTCCTTGTGTTTGGTGGGTTTTCTCCGGGTACTCCAGTTTCCTTCCACCGACCAAAAACATGCAGATTAGGTTAATTGGCGTTCCCAAATTTCCCATATTATGTGAATGAGAGCGCGAGTGTGTGTAAACATCACGAAGGGCAGTTATGGAGGGTAGAGTAAAAGTTTTTTACAGCTAAAATAAACTACCATTAGAGCAGCAACTAAAAATGAAATCTGATGGCATTTCAGAGCCAAAAACCAGACTTGTGGAATGTGATGTGCAGACCAAGTGGTTAGCTGGTAAGAAAAATCTTCAGCTGTTGTTTCATGTCATTGTCAGCTATGTCAGTGTGAGTTTTGTGTGATGTCAGAAATTCAAACAAGTAAAGTTTTTTCTTGGCCGATTTGCGGATCAGACAGGTATATACCGTACAATGTCTTTACAGTAGTAATGGCCAGAACCAGACAGCAAATGTTACAGCTTTTAGTGAATGCATGAGCTTTCTACACACAGCACAGTGCATGCATTTTATGTCTCTTGTACACAAATTGGTCATGTATGTTTTCAATTTTGTAATATTACTTCTTTGCTTCACCACAGTGCTTACATTACAGTATCCCACATAGTTTTGTTACATGTATAACATAGTGTTTAAGCACCATCCAAATCTCAACGTTCCTATTTCACAGAACATATCCTGGATGTTAATTGATGCATCCCTTTCATTTATTACTGCTGGAGTGATGCAGTGAGTGTTAACATCCTTTTTCAGTCAAGACAGTCACAGTAAAGGGCAGCACAACACATAGCATTTGCCTGAAAGGCAGGGCGCTTTATGTTTAGGTTAGGTTTAATTTTAGGCTTAGGCTTGTAATTATTGTCATTCAATATGTTAAACATGAAAGAGCGAATTTTGTTTCCCAAAACCAGAATCCTACTGTACATTAAAGACGAATCTCAGAAATAATAACAATACCAATACTACTAATAATAATAATGACAACATTCTCAAGAAAGCTGCATGTTTACAGACCAATAAAACCTAAGCATATGAGTAAATAACATAAGCCAAAAAAAGAAAAAACCCTGATTACATTCAGTCATTTTGAGTGCAGATTTACTTAAGTTAGTGAACTCTTGAGTTCATTACTCAAAATATGTGTATTTAATGCCTCTAAAATAAGGTTATGTAACAAGTTTTAAATGAAAGGTTGTGTCATAAACAACCTGGTGTGTCAGAGAGTAATACATTTCAGAAAATGCTCTTTATTATGTTTTGCTGAATTTGTTTATTTTTTAAATTAAAACTGGAACATGTTACTGATACTAAATTGCACTATTACCTTGCCACAAACACCGCAGGCCAATTTATTAATCATGGCAAAACTCAGGGAGATGTTGTAGATGTTATAGCGTTTTGCAAAATTAGACAAAATTCACACTGATATATAACCAAACAATTTTGACATATTCTTTTGCCTTTTAACTTCCTTGTACCAAAAAATTAAAAACATGCACTATACGTCCTCGTTCCAGACATCACATCACTCTCAATATCCAGTACAAGTGTTCTCAATTGGGATGTAGAAAGTATGCAGGATGAGTCAGCAACTTTGGGCTCGTTTTGCCAGTCAGACTCAACGGGTAGTGTTTTTATTCTAACATTTTATTTTCATTCTCTGTGAACAAAGAATCATATGTTTCTCATTTCAGCCACTGCTTTGTTGGAATCTTCACATAACCAACTGGTGGAGAATAATACAACTACTGCATTAGTGTCATTTTGTGACTTGATGTTAGTTATCTTGTATCATGTTCTTGGGTTTTAACAGATTAATTAAACACATTTTACACCACTACAAACCCCACTACAAATACCACACCAGTTTGTCTTTGAAAAATGCTTTAATTGAGAAGATTAGTAAAATTATTTATTGTTAAATATACTTATGTGATTAATCAACCAATCACTGTGAGCTCACGCCTCGTACTCCATCTTGGCCACACCTTCCTATGGACCTATAAATATACATACAATATATATGTTAAATGCATAACAAAGTATGCTTTTCTGTTTATGGTATGTTATGAGATCACATTCCTAAAAATGTCTATCCGCTAGCAAACAGAATTTTGCAATTCAATTTTGGAAATAGTTGACCTATCACCTTTGAGTGTGATGGGCCCAAGAGTGATAACCTCTGTGTGGTGATCAGAGCTCATGCTTCTTTTACTCCGATTAGAGCATCCTTGGCGGCATCGTGAGTCGTAGTCATTGTCAGCGCAGATAATGAGGTGACATCTGAGGAACGCATAATTGTGCGTGCACAAGAACTGAAATGCACGGAAGCTGAACTTAACGAAGTTATCAAATGTTTCAGCCAGTGACGAGGTATGGAAAATTATTTTGCAATATCTGACTGAGGGAATGCATTTCTTGATTATTTTTTTCAGATTTAGCCAATGGCTGAAATCAGTCCTGGTATAAGAAAAAACAGCCAGAGAGGTAAAAGTCGATGATGGTGTTGAACTGGTCCATTTCACCAAGTCTGCATTTGTGTATTGCAAATTGTCTTAATCGTACATGCACTATACAGGGGAGTGGCAGTTGGTGGGGTCAAATGTCACCTGCAGATAGAAAGAGGCAGGTGAAGACAACAAGTAACAAGCAATGATTTCTAGATATACAGTAGCTTGTTATGAAGTTATGTAAATTTTTTGGTGTTATTGTGTTTTCAGAGAGACAGAGAAAGAGAGAGAATTTGTGAGAGATACAGTGTACCAGCATAATTAGAAAAAGTGTGTTTGTGTGTGTGTGTGTGTGTGTGTGTGTGTGTGTGTGTGTGTGTTGTACCCATTGCGTATAAGATCATAGGTGCGGATGCTGAGATTGTGGTTAGGCGCGGCCACACAGGAGTCGATAAACAGGTGGAGAACATACAGTTGTTGATTGAGGGTCACCTCATAGGGGAATTTGGTGATGCGGTTGGAAAAGCTGTCGGTCTGCTAAAAGGCCATGGTGGTGTTGAACCAACCCATTGCACGGATGGTTGCATTTTTAATCTCTTTTCCTTCATAAAGTATCCCAATGGAAGAATCACGCTCCATCACACAGCTCACAGACAACATGAAGGTTTTATCACGCCAAGTTATCTCGCCTGATGTTAACTGGGCTGCTTGCACATTATTGGAGTAAATAATATGTCCGTCTTGGGTCTAGGGGAAAGTGAACATGAATTACTATATGCATACATATTCAGGATTTGATATTTGATCTTCAGTGATTCCATAACATACATTTTATGCATACCATACTGTGTACGGAAGTGTATGTGACAATAAACTTGTCAATTAATTTTAATTTGAAACACTGACTGCAATCAAGAAAAACATGGGTTATTCCCTCCCCATACCCCTCTCACCCCACAAACCCCATAAAGAAACCCAAAAGATATCACCAACTACTGATTAGGATAAAAGTGTAAACCACGGATGAAACATCTCTATCGAGACAAGCTACTATATCTCTTTGTTTGTTTCTATCCACAGAAGCCACTCAAGTAATAAAAAGGCTATGTTACCTTAATAAGATCTCTGAAAATCATGTTTGTGATTAAGTTGGACATATCAAAATTAATGCCTAAAAAAACAACTATTATTTTGTCATTTATTTACACTATTATTTAAATTCATTTAAAAAATAAAAATAAGCAAATTCTATTTTTAACATAAATGTAATATTTTTTAGTACAATTTAATAAAATGTAATTATACTAGTTAGTTTCAAGACTACCATCATTACTCATTTCAAATCTATATTCTTTATGCTTAATATCAATAACCTAAGAAATTTTTTTAAATTGTCCCGTGCAAAAGGAGGGTCCTCAGGAAGATTTGCAGCAACATCGGAGACAAGAAAGCAAGTATACAGTACACTGCAACAAGAAACAGACAAGAAGCACCTGAAACTCTCTGCCATGTGAGACTCTGTCATTATGTATACATAACTTTATGGGGTGTACAGCAGCTGTGCTAGATAGTTAACATGCACAATACATACCTACAGTAAGTAGTCAATCAGAATGCATATTACCGCTGTGCTCACTGCCACGGCAAAACAAGCGTCCAAAATAAATCAGTCACATTTCAAAGGCGATTTTGAAAAAACGGCTGCAATTTCCTCAGTTTTTAATTGGCAAATAGAGCTTAAGTCATAAAAAAGTCATAACAATATGTTGTATCAATATGTTGTTTCAAAAAATAAAATAATAAATTGTCTTACATTTGTGTAAATGTTTCATGGGACTTTTTCCAGTGATTTTGTAATATTTATCCAGTATAATCAGGGCCTCTTAATTCACTATTCATTATCAGTTGTTGTTTTAGTGTTACTGCGTGGGCTTTACAATGTCAGACAACATTCAAATGCAAATAATTCACTCCTCCCCATTTTAAGCTAACTCAAGTCAGCTCCTGGGACGAGGATTACTTTTAACCCTCTGGGGTTTAAGGCCTTTCTGAAGACCTGCAGTGCTTCAGGTCTCTTCTAAAATTTGTGCAAAATTCAAATCTTTACCAAAGTTCACTTAGAGCACAAAATGGGCTTTTATAATGCGGCTGATGTAAATATGTTAAATTCATATGCGACTCTTACATTTATGTCAAAGCACTCATACAAGAAAATAAAATTTATAGCTATATGACTATTTATAACTATAAAACAGTGAACATGGAGAATAAACAAACTTCACAGATTGTTTTGAACACAGAACTGAGTTAAAGAATGTCTTGGATGTGTCCCCATAGCAAATTAACTAAATAATAACTCTCAGAAAGCCCTGTTATTTGGGGTGAAATGACTGATAACTTTTCACAGCAGAGCCTCTGTTGCACTGAATAATCCACGACTTCACAAATATGTAAGACCTATTGACACCTGGCTCAGGTGACGCCAGGACTCATACTGATGCCTTAGCTGTTCACATCTATACATTCAGATTCCGCTCACATTGGTGTGTGCCCCTACGTCGCAAAAGGCAGCATTCATTAAGCGAGTATATATTTGTGCTCTATTGTTTTTGTTGTTGCTTTTTGTTGTGATCTGAGTATACTATGATGGAAATAAAGCTGCTCATCAGCGCATGCCCCACATTGCTAAAGGCAGCGCTTATTATGCAAGTATATAATATTGTTTTGTTGCATTCCTGCCGTACTATTATTGACATCTATTTTACTCTCACTTTGCAAAAGGCAGTGCCTATTTAGCCAGTATATGCTGTATATACCACTATACTACCACTGATCCCGCACTTCATCCACCCTGCAATAGCTGCCACCCCCTGTGACTGAAACAAATCTGCGCACATCGTGCTGACGCCAGAAGCCCCACCTGAATAACAACACACTCAGATTATGAAGAGTGGCAACTCACAAAATCAACAACAGAATGAACAGGTCTTCATTCAAGCCCTTTATGTCACACCCCCCCCAAACAGTGCAGAAATTAGTATTTACTTACCTCCAAACAGAGTCATTTACATAACTCAATGATCAGTAGCTCATGACACATACATTTTAACACTTTATTCATACAGATGTACTTTTTTTACATGGAAAACAAATCGTTGTTGCTGAACGATTTACCCTGAGACATATACGAACATCAGCTGGCACACCTAAAAATAGGTACAGGATTATTTTTATAGTCTAAATAAAGATGTTTTTCTAAACTTGGGCTATTGTTGTTTACTTACAATATTAGTACATTTTTAAAAAGTAATTTAAATGAGGTTTGGGCTCCTGGATGTTGAGCTGGCATCGTAATCCGCCTCTTTAATTTTCCACATATTCTAATCAGCGCTCAACCGTACCCATAAAGTTTTCCAGATCATACTGGCAGAAAAAGACTAATGATTATGAATTCATTGGGGAAAGCCAGTGAATTCATAATTGTAAGCAAGGAGACTGACTCTGACCATTTGAATAATTAATTGATCATTTTCTTCTGTACATTTCTGATAAATTTCAGTTGTAGTAATGAAGGTGATCGTGTCATCTTGTCATCTCCGCAGCAGTGGATAAGCCTATATTCATGTTTCATATGAATTACATAATTTAAAATTTGTTTTCCATTAGTTTATATGAAAGCAGACATTTTGCTTTCTATAAGTATATATTCTTCACGTCTGTGAGGAAAGTATACAGAGTTTCGGTTAATTTATTGATGCACACAAGTTCACCGAAACCAATACAGAATAGCACACCCTGTTTACTTTCACTTTTACTTAAATAAAACTAGAGTCTTAAGAAGGTTATGTAGCTTAAATAGTTGTATTATATGGTTTTTAAACTGACAATAACTGTGGCACACCCACATTTTCTAATGCACACCCAGAGTCTGTTTTCTGGCTACACGAGGGTTACACGTGATAAAATCTAATAAGGCTCAAATTTTTACTTTGCTTAAATTAATTGCAAATAAGAAATGCCTACATTGAATTAAAATTCTAAATTTGTACTGTAATTTTAGTACTGTGATTATGAATTTGTTTAATTACAATGTTTCACTTGAAGCTTTCAACAAGCTGATGCTCATTAACTCTTCAGAATAAAGTTTATTTATAGCGCTTTTAACAATTGTCATTGACGCAAAGCAGCTTTACACAATCAAAATAAATTCTGAAAGTTTTTTATGAAATGTGAATGTGTATGAATCAAAATGATTAGTCACTGATGAGCAAACCGAGGGTGAGAGTGGCAAGCAAATTCCCTAAAAAGGCAGTAGGAAGAAACCTTGAGAACCGTCTCAACAGGGAACCCATCTTCATTTGGGTGATAACGGATAGCAGGGATTGATCTGCAGGCATACTTTGTGTAAGGCAGCTGGAAGTTCAATATAACAGTTGATGTCTTTAGTTAATATGGAGTTCAGTTTGTAACTGGAGGCTCAAGTGAACTGTAGGAAATTCAAGTTCTAACTATTGAGGGACTGCAGTAAGGACAATAGTCTACATTTATAGCACCACTCCGCAGTAAAGCCAACTGTAAAACTGTTATTCTGGTTGAGTACTATCTGTAGCAATGCTATCTACTAAGGCTTCGTCCACACGAAGTGGACCTTTTTCCTCGTTCGGCATCGTCTCAAGAAATATCTGCGTACATACGAAACCACTGAAAACAGTGTAGTATATATATGCCAGACCAGTATGGGGCGCTGTAATTCTGCCATAGAGATGGAGAAGAAGACTTTGAACATGCGCATGACATCATCGTTTCACAAAATATACGGATTGGCTGTACACACGAAACCGCAAGGGTGGCGTTTTCAGATTTATCCACCTTGGGACCCGGTTTAAAAAAATAGCGGTTTCAGTCTCCTAAAACGCCGGATCCATGTGGACAAAACGCCAATACGATAAAAAATTTATATGTATACAGCGAAACGCGTCTCCGTGTGGACAGGGCCTTAGTCCTAATATTCAGTGTGATTTTCCTTGTTTGTTCCAGCCATCAAACTCCTCAGCTAATGCATGATAAAATATAAAGGCTAATGTTTACTTTGCTTAAATTCATTGCAAATAAGAAATGCCTACATTGAATTTAAATTAAAAATTACTATTATTACTAGTACTATGATTATGGATTTGTCTGTAATGCTAATACAGATACTTAAAATTAGGTGTAAAAGGAGTGATTATATATTTAACACCATGCAGCATGTGAGTGCATGTTGAGCTTATCCATCAGATTTCTCACAAAACACGATTTGAAAATTTTCACCTGCAAATTCATGATCGTGCTCAACCTACACAGCACTGTGGCAGGAATATAAACATTGTTTATATAATTATAATGTATTTTTTTTACACAAACTTTCTATATTGCATTGACAATGTAAACAACTATAACCATAGACTGAGGCCTCAGGCCTCATTCTCTCAAGCATTAAAGAGCTGCAGCTCATCGACAGCTGCACATGATACTATAGCATAATCACAGAACTAAAATTAAAGTACCAATTTAGAATTTATATTAAATATAGTAATTTCTTATTTACAGAGGCAGTTTGGTAACACTGGACAACGGTGAGCATGCGTACAGGCAGAGGCGAGCGCGCAGAGAAAAAAGATGTGTGCACACGGGAGATTCTTCGGGTGTTCACATCGGAGTGCGCTGTCGCATTGTATTCAACGAGTAGCCTATATAATTGTTTGTTGGGGGATATGTCTCCAGTTTTTATCAGACTTTTGATCAAGGGCACTCACTTTCACTTTGCAAAAGGCAGTGTTTATTGTTTACTGTATATTTAAAGCGCATACTCACATTCCTCATGAAAGATCTACTGTAAAACAATAAAATTTGTTTGCTTCAGAATTGGAAAAAATATGAACTATATTTTAAAATATTAAAATATTAACTTATTATACACTTTTAGATTCTTTGTTGCACTTCTCTTTCTGCACATACGCGGGCATCTTTAAATTTGAACAGAAAATAGTGAGCCATTTGACACGTAACTTAAACAGCTGAATGAAGTTAAATTTACACAATAAATTAATAATTGCGTTTGCCTTAGACTTGTGCACTCATGTGTAAATAATAGTGCAAACAGGGTACGCTATTCTGTACTAGTTTCTGTAAACTCGAGTTCATGAAAAAATTAACCGAAACTGTGTATACAGTGGAACCTTGGATTACATAATTCGTTCCGGGAGCGGGCTCATATTCCAAAACACTTGTAAACCAAATCTTATTTTCCCATAGGAAATAATGGAAACTTAAATTATTCATTCCACAGCCTAAAATAATTAATACATAAAAATAATGAATACAATATATAAAGTAAAAATAAAACAAATTGACCTGCACTTTACCTTTAAAAAAAGTAAAACTAAATCCCGACAGATAAGTATTTCTATTTATGCACGCAGGCGATGTGTGTGTATGTTAATATGTGTGTGTAATGTTCGTGCACACAAACATTAACAGAAAGATTTTTTTAACTGACCAATTAGCAAGGAACATCACTAATGACACTCGTGTGAGCGCATACGGAATCACTGCTGTAAAGTAAAAAAAAAAAAACAACTGAACCAGCACTTAACCTTTGAACAGAATCGCGACAGAGCAGAGTTTCTGTGTAGAGCAGAGAGTGTGTCTGTATGTGTGTGTGAAGCCGAGGGAGAGGGAAGGAGTGTAAAGAGAGAGAGAGAGATTGTGTGTGTGTGTGTGTGTGTGTGTGTGTGTGTGTGTGTGTCGGTGTCAAATTAAGCGCGCACATACATACGACGCTGAAACAGAGAGGGAGATGTTGATTATACCAGTAAGAGACAAGCACTAAGACCAAGCAGGGGAGACGATTACCCACAATTCCGCAGCGCAATAGAGAGAAAAACCACTGGCTCAGTTGTGATTATGTGACGCATGTGTCAAAATAAGAAGCGCATGCGTGATACATGATACTCGGTCCTCGTAAGCCAAGACTTTCTCTCAGTTTCCAATTCAAAATTTATAAAAAAAATCCTTGCTCGTCTTCGGAACACTCGCAAACTGCGTTACTCTCAATCCGAGGTTCCACTGTACTTGTCTCACAGACGTGAAAAAATATACTTATAGAATGCAAAATGTCTGCTTTTACGTAAACTCATGGAAAACATATTTCAGATGATATAATTCGTAACGTGACATATTTAATAGTTAATTTTCTTACATAAATTAACTTGAAAAGTGATACAGTGGTGAGAAAAAGTGTTTGCCCACTTATTGATTTCGTATTTTTTTGCATGTTTTTTTGCATGTTGATCAAAAACTACAAAGCCCTGTGTGAAAAAGTGTTTGCCCCCCTAAACCTAATAACTGGTTGGGCCATTCTTAGCAGCAACAACTGCAATCAACCATTTTCAGTAACTTGCAATGAATCTGTTACAGTACTATGGAGGAATTTTGGCCCACTCATCTTTGCAGAATTGTTGTAATTCAGCCACATAGGAGGGTATTTCGAGCATGAACCGGCTTTTTAAGTTCATGACGCAGCATCTCAATTGGATTCAGATCAGGACTTTGACTAGGCCACTCCAAAGTCTTCATTTTGTTATTCTTCAGCCATTCAGAAGTGGACTTGCTGGTGTGCTTTGGATCATTGTACTGCTGCAGAACCCAAGTTTGCTTCAGCTTGAGGTCACAAACAGATGGCCGAACATTCTCCTTCAGGATATTTTGGTACACAGCAGAATTAATGGTTCCATTTATCACAGCAAGTTTTCCAGGTCCTGAAGTCCTGAACAGCCCCAGACCATCACACTACCACCACCATATTTTACTGTTGTTATGATGTTATTTTTCTAAAATGTTGTCTTACTTTTACACCACACATACTGTATGGGAGACACCCCTTCCAAAAAGTTAAACTTTAGTCTCGTCAGTCTCCAAGTATTTTCCCAAAAGATGTTTTCTTGCAAAACTGAGATGATCCTTTATGTTCTTTTTGTTCAGCAATGGTTTTCGTTTTGGAACTCTGCCATGCAAATCATTTTTGTCCAGTCCCTTTCTTATGGTGGAGTCATGAACACTAACATTAACTCATTAACTGAGGCAAATGAGGCCTGAAGTTCTTTGGATGCTGTTGTGGGGTCTTTTGTGACCTTATAGATGAGTTATTGCTGCGCTCTTGGGGTAATTTTGGTCGTCCAGCCACTCCTGGGAAGGTTCTCCACTGTTCCATGTTTCTGCCATTTGTATATAATGGCTCTCACTGTGGTTCGCTGCAGTCCCAAAGCTTTAGAAATGGCTTTATAACTTTTTTTCCAGTCTGATAGATTGCAATTATTTTCTTTCTCATTTGTTTTTGAATTTCTTTGGATCTCGACATGATGTCTAGCTTTTGAGGATCTTTTGGTCCACTTCACTTTGTCAGGCAGGTCCTATTTAAGTCAGTTCTTTATTGTGAACTGGTATGGCAGTAATCAGGCCTGGGTGTGGCTAGAGAAATTGAACTCAGGTAAACTAATCCAGAATGCAGATGCACAATTAGTTTTTATTCTCCCCGTGTGCTCCCACATCACCCAGTGGCTAGACTTCTTCTATTGGCTTTGTTAAGTAGCTTGCATTAAATTTAAAATACTGTACATATGGCTACAAACACACCGCTGCACACCCTTAAAGCACTTATCACAGCCCTCCCTGTGTCACACTTTCTCAAACATTTTAACGTTTCTCTCACCATCTCTCATTTCTCAGACTGTCCTGTCACCAAGGTGGAACAAACTTCCCTGTCCATCGGATCAGCTGATTTACAGGCTCTTGTTAAACCAATATCACACTCGTGGTCATGCTCTTGTGAATACCAGTCGTAGACTTGAGCGCACAGCCCTACTGAATATAACAATCGTTATAAAAATAAATGTCATAAAAAAACATTTATTAACAACAGGTAATGATATGTTTCTTTATTTATATCCAGTTATTTTGCACTGCCACCACATATCCTTCCATCTGACTATCTATGCATTGCATTGTGGGTAATTCAACACCCGAGAGTGCACATTGTACATTGTGAGACATTACACTACTGCTGTACATTGGGATTTCACTTGATCACTGCATGTATGGTGATATTGCATTAAATGTGGCCCTACCTTCCTTTTGGTGCCGCAGCTATTCAATCGAAAGTTGAAGTTTACATAGTTGTTGTCTTTTGAAGCTTTGCAGCTACGGTCACCTAGGTAACGTTCATCCCAGTTGATGTAAAGCTTGTTCAAGTATGAATTGTGAATGGCAATGTTCATCCTGTTTGAGGAGCATTCCACATGGCCTGCAAGGCATTCAGAATATATATGTATACAGTTTTTCACACCACGACTCAACCACAACACGTCATACTGTTTATGGTGCATATACAGTAAATTTTAAGTGCAGTAATATCGCCCTAATAGCATGTTTGTATTTGGTCTAATTACTTTCACGTGACTGACCAAGACTGATCAGCAGGCTGCAGAATAGAAATGATTGACCAGCAGTGCTCACCAGTACATAAATAGTAAATAGATAATACTACCTTATCAGTTGGTTTTACGACTTCACAAAAAATGGTATAATAACAAGCCGTGGTAAATACTAAAATGTGCCGTTTAAGAATGTTAATTAACACCAAAGCTATTACATAAATGTAAGTCTGTATATGGATGAGTTTATTTAACTGTTTGGTCACAGCACAAAAAAAATCACAGATGTCAAATTCAGAACATTTACAAAATCCTATAATTGCCCAGCTCCGTGGGCAATCACCGAAGCAAGCTTAGAAAGCATCACAAAAAAATATTGCCAGGTTTTAGTTTTATATACTTCTGTTAATTTACTTGGGGGTAATTTGAATCTCCAATCGTAGCAAGCTGGTGATGGTGGGGCTTAAAAGCCCAACCCTCTGATCAGCAACCCAGAGCCTCAACTGCTTGAGCCACACAAAAAAAAAAAAAAAAAATAATATATATATATATATATATATATATATATATATATATATATATATACTGTATATTTCTCTTTTTAGCTGACAAGAAAAATGCTCTGTTCTATGACCAAAAGAAATATATATATATATATCCACCCCCACAGAGGATTAGACTGTGATTATGTAATCAGCCATAACATTAAATCCATTAACATTATAACCACCTAGGTTTGGGGCTCCCCTTGTGCCAATGGGGCTGCTCTGATCCATTACCAGGATGATGCCAGCGGATCCTTTGTAAGCTGTGGGTTGTGGGATGGTGCCTCAGTGGATCGAACTTATTTGTCCATCGCATCCCATGAGTGCTCGACTGGATGGGGATCTGGGGAGTTTTGATGCCGGATCGGCGATCTTGGGCACTTTGCATGCTTACTTCTCTTTGAAAGAGGATGATGCCCTATCAGAAAAGAATGGTCAGAAACCAGTTCAACCCATGTACACACATCTACTATCCGGAGAAGTCTGGCCAGAAGTCTGGAATAATCGCGGCCCGAAAGCCATACTTCTGGCGTAGAACAACTCTCAGCAGATGCACTGGACTGATATGTTTTAAATATTTGTCTGTAGCAGGAGTTAGGTTGTTTGCTGAATGCTGGAGAATGGTACAATAATGACTGCAGGCAACAGTGAAGGTGAAGGTTGCAAGTTTGGGGCTACATTTCTGCAAATGGAGATGGAAATTTGGTCAGGGCGACTGGTGTCCCCAATGCTGAGAAAGGCATTCATTTATTTATATTTATCTATCATGAATTACCATCAGGAGGGCAACTGATTGGCCCCAAATTTATTCTTTATTAAGAGCAATAACCCCAAACATAGAGCCAATGTAATTAAAAACTATATTCAGCATAGAAAGCAAGTATATATATATATACTGTATTGTCAAAAGTATTAGCTCACCTGCCTTCACATGCATATGAACCTGAATAAAATCAAATCTGAATCCATAGTATTTAAATTATGTTGGCTCACGTTTTGCAGCTATAAAAGCTTAAATTTTTCTGGCAAGGCTTTCTACAAGGTTTAGGAGTGTGTTCATGGGAATTTTGTTCAACCATTCTTGCAGAAGCTCATTTGTGAGGTCAGACACACCCAAAGGTGTTCTATCAGGTTGAGGTCAGGACTTAAGTTCTTCCGCACCAAACTTGTTCATCCATGCCTTTATGGACATTGCTACACATTTATGTTGGAACTGGTGTGTGGTTGTTTTTCAGGAGTGAAAGGAACTCTTAATGCCTTAGCATACCAAGCCATTTTGGACAATGTCTGCCCACGTGGTCCACTCTTCCCGCCACCAGTGCTCGCCAGCCACATGCCCTCCTGCCAACTTGGCGCTGCCGAAAGACCTGCACATTCCTTCTCTACTTTCCTCCCCCCCTTTTTCCTTTCTCCCTCCTTAAACCCTTTTCCTTCCCCATTTTTCTAAATAAAATTACCATTTTTCCTAAGATCTCGCTGTGTGTCTGGGGTACCACCCGCATGTAAAACCTGTCACAATAGTAAACTCTGTAACTCTATGGATTAAGAATTGGATGGTACTTAAGTCCATTTGCATGTGAAGGCAGCTGAGTGAATACTTTTGACTATATAGTCGAACAAATACTTACGTTTGAAAGCCCATTTAGCGTGAAACCCTTTTTGATTCCCATGGCCATCAGTGGCGAAATTGACAGTCATGTATTTGCTGGATGATTTGAAGGAAGCTCTTTGATTTCCAGTCACAGAACCCAAAGTTGGAGACTGAATAGTTGGACCATCATACACATGGATAAAGTCACAGCATGACTGCAAACTGAGGAAAAGAGAAAGGAAATAAAAAGCTCAGTACAGTGTAACTTTGGATTGCAAGTAAAGCGGTTTGTCAGTGTTCCGCAAATTTAAAATAAATTTGACTTGAAAAACAAGCTAGTCTTGGATTATGGTCTTAGTGAGCATCTCTCATTGGTATAATCAACATCTGTGCACGCGTGTACTGTTTACTATAACACTGTGACCACACAGTGTTTCACCGTGTTACACACAGTGTGTGTGTAAAACATCTTTTATTTTGTTTGTATGTGTGTGAGTATGAAAGTCGTCCTTTCATGCACGAGTACTGTTTATAACGGGTACATGTGTGCATGCGTGTAAAGCAAAAGCAAGTCTCATTTAGGGCTGTAGCTATCGAATATTTTGTATTTCGATCAAGTAATCGGATAAAATGTACTTTTGCTTAATTAAACAGCATCGTAAAATATTTAAGAGAATCAAGGATTAATTGGTTTTCTTTTTAGAAAAATCAACTTTTATTTTTAAATGCATACAGCATTTTATCAAAAATAAACATTATTCACAATATAAGGATGTATAAGTGCATTACAGTGCCATACATTCTTATTTTAAAGCCTTTTCTCATATGCAAAAACTAATAAAAAAAACTAAGGCATCTGGAAGCGTGCTGTGTCACGCCAAACAAATAATCATGCAAAAACATAACGCAAGCTTTTAAAATGAATTAAAAGAAGCTTTGAGGCAGAAGATTTTGCCTCGATCATTTTTTGTAATCGAATTACTCGAGAAATCATTTCAGCCCTAGTCTCATTAGAGAGGTTAAAGATCTGTTTTCTCTCTCTCTGTCTCTACGTGTCAGCCTGCACTAATTCAGTGTGTGTGTGTGCGTTACTTCACACACACCCCTCCTCTCGCCTTCACACAGGCAATGCTCTGTCACGATTCTTTTTACTTTACAGTTGTGATTCCGTTAGTGTGCGCTCACTCGAGCGTCATAAGTGATGTTCCTTGATATTTTTCTCGATAAAACAGTGTTTCCATTAATATGTGTGTGTGTGAAACTCAAATAAGAGAGGAAGGGTTACTGTGTAAGGCGAGAAGAGGGAGAGGGGAGGGTCTTCCTCCTCTTACTTAAGCTTTACACACACACACACACACACACACACACACACACACACACACACACACACACACACACACACACACACACAAAGCCTGCACTCACAAACACAAATACACAGCGCTGTGCGTACGCAAACACTAATGGAAACATTAATCTGTCGGGATTTATTTGTACTTTTTTCAAAGGTATAGTGCAGGTTAATTTGTTCTATTTTTACTTTACATTTTGTATTAATTATTTTTATGAATTTTTCTTGGGCTGTGGAATGAATAATTTGAGTTTCCATTATTTCTTATGGGAAAATACATTTTGATTTACAAGTTGTTGTTTTTTTTTAATATGATCCTGCTTCCCAGAATGAATTATGCATTATCAGAAGAAATGCATTAATATAAACCCATGAATTAATCAACCCTTTCGCCTCAATATCATTCAACATCATTTTCTGACAATTAGTAGATTGAATCAAAAGTACATTTACAGTGGAACCTTGGGTTTGTGAGTGTTCTGTTACGTCGTGCAAAAATTTTAAATAAATTTTGACTTGAAAAACGAGCCTTGTATTGAGAAAGTCTTGTATGACAAATAACGAGTATCATGTGGCACTTCTTGTTTTGACGCCGAGCGTCACGTGATCACAACTGAGCCAATGGTTTTTCTCTCTCTCGTGCACGTGATTTTTCTCTCTCTTGTGCATGTCTCTCACTGGTATAATCAACATCCGTGCATGCGTGTGTAAAGCAAAAGCAAGTCTTATTAGAGAGATTAAAGATAAATTTTCTCTCTCTCTCTCTCTCTCTCTCTGTGTCGTCAGCCTACACTGATTCAATGTGTGTGCTTACATGTTATTAGACACTGTGCCCCTCCCTTCCTCCTCGCGCCTTCACAGACACACACACACTCCTCCTTTCGCCTTCACACACACACACCCACACCCACACACACACCACACACACACACACACACACACACACACACACTCTTAACAGAAACATTGCTCTGTCGCAATCCTTAACACTTATCTGTCGGGATTTTTTTTTTTTTTTAAGATAAAGTGCAAGTTAATTTGTTTTATTTTTACTTTATATTTTGTATTAATAATTTTTATGTATTATTTTTTTTGGGTTGTGGAATGAATAATTTGAGTTTATGGGGAAACTCCCTTTGATTTACAAGTTTTTTTAAATAATAACCTGCTTCTGGAATGAATAATGCTCGCAATCCAAGATTCCACTGTATTTAATATTAATATGAATGGTCATTAATAATAGACAGTATTTAAACCTGCTGTCCATGAGCTTCCTGTGGCTGTTTCAGTGTTGATGGCTAAAACACAGTGAGAAAATAAACAATTAAACAGATTCAAGAAAATATAAAATTATGGAATAGAAGAAGGACTACAAAATAAAAAAAGTAAGATCCAAATCAAAGTGTTTCTTGTTTGTTTGTTTTACCCAGGGATGTTGAACTGGTGGCACAGTAATCTTTATGGAAACATTATAAAATGTTAACATTATTAATGTGTGGAACAATATATTTTTGCTTTTTGTAAACACTACTATTGATTGCACACGGTAACAAATTCTATATGTTTATAACTACACATTCTTTGAACAACAGAAAGAGATAGAGAACTATTTTTCATGCAAAAAAATTCTTAAAACATTTAATAATTAAACATTATGCTGGTTTAAAGTAAAAAAATACACCTATAGTTTTTCAAATGTCTGTTTTGTCCTCACAGTAATAATCAGCACAGCAGGGTCCATCATATTGACAGTAACTGGTGCAGGAACGATGGTCATAACGACCCAGTGCGATGTTTGCCGCAGTTATTCCAGCAGGAATTATAAACTACAAGAAACAATAATATGTTTAGCACGTGCAGCATCATTTTACAATTTAATGCAATTGAATGAAATTGTATATTTATAATTTAAAAACAATAGACAAATTCACAATATTTATAATTACTATTGTATACTTCAATAAGCAAATATTGTCTGTAATAATAAATGATATGTTTGAAAATAAGCCTCCGCCCAAAACAAGCCCCACTACTTTTAATCTTGTTTTTTTTTGTTGATTATTTTTTTAGAACCATGCATCCTGAAAACCACAGCAACTTGTGAATGAGATTTTTTTTTTTTTTTGTAAAAGAACAATTCACCATACAGTGCTTTTTCACTTTTTTCATGAATATAAAGTGAATTTTAAGGGGAAATAAAAATCCCTGACTAACAAATAATTATTTTTCATAAAATAACCTGTTCCATTATTGGCACTCCTAACAATTCCTAGATAATAAATGTAATTGAAGTATTTCTGTCATTTCTACAGTACTTTACAAAGTTGATCAGAGTATCTAGGAACATTTAATTATTAATTTATCACTTCCTGCTTCCCTGGGATATAAATATGACGTGACACAGAGGCCATTTCTCTTATCCACTCTTCAACATGGGAAAGACAAAGGAACACACCATTCAAGTAAGGCACATTTGTGTCGACCTTCACAAGTCAGGCAGTGGGTACAAGAAAATAGCCACCCGTCTGCACCTGCAAATATCTACTGTGAGAGGAATCATTAAGAAGTTTTTTAAAAACTGGAACAGTAGTAAACAAGCCTGGACGCGGACGTAAGTTTATTTTGCCTCCATGCACACTGAGGAGGATGGTAAGAGAAATAAAAAATTCCCCAAAGCTCACTGTTAAAGAGCTGCAACTAATGATAGCATCTTGGGGTCACAAAGTCTACAAAATAACCGTCAGATGCCAACAAGCTTGTTGTAGTGTTTTCTAAATGGAGGCATGCAAGGAAAAAAACTTTTCTCAGTCACAATAATAAACACAAATGTTTGGAGTTTGCTAAGTGGTACTGGGGCTTCAACTGTTCTTTGGACAGATGAGACCAAGATAGAGCTTTTTGGCAACAATCATGCTCAGTGAAACACAAAAGATGAGTATGCAGAAAAGCACCTAACTGTGAAGTATGGGGGAGGATCGGTGATGCTGTGGGCTGTTTCTCTTTCAGAGGCCCTGGGAACCTTGTTAGGGTGCATGGCATCATGAATGCTTTGAAATACCAGGACATTTTAAAGCAAAATCTGGTGGCCTCTGCCCGAAAGCTTAAGATGGGTCGCCACTGGGTCTTTCAGCAAGATAATGACCCAAAACATGTGGCCAAATCTACACAGAAATGGTTCACCACACACAGAATCAAGCTCCTCCCATGGCTATCTCAGTCCCCAGACCTCAACCCCATTGAAAACCTGTGGAGTGAGCTGAAGAGGAGAGTGCAGAGGGGAGGAGACAGGTCACTGGAAGATTTAGAGACATTGTGCAAAAGGAAAGGTCGAAATTCCCCACTGAATAAATGCACTTGAATTAAAGGTTGGAATTTCCTCTTTTTTCCCATTGTGGTCCTATGTTCTTTAGAACAAAACTGAATTTTTTAGAAGCTAAAGAACACATTTTAACCAGGGGTGCCAATAATTATGGAGGGCACTGTACCTCTACCTGTGAGAGGTTAAATGCTGATGCAGAGTATCAAGCCAACCTCAAGGTAGTACCTAAAATTGATCTGAAATTAATAATCATGGATTGAACTGAGTTTAAAGATAAAAAAATAAAAAAAATAAAAAAATTAAATCCAGATTCTACCAACCTTTACTAAAGCACTGTTAAACTTGGCTTGTGATTGGTCAGATCAGAATTTCTTTTTATCTACAAAAAAAAAAGGGAAAGGTCCCCAGAGTCAGCTGTAAATGTGTTCTTTGGCTAGTGAGCTTATACTTTGCAGGTGTTTTTTTTTTTTGTCTTATTAACTTGAAGAGCGAGAAAGAAAGATAAAAGCTACATCTGAGACCTCCTTGGCTATTGTGCGCACACGCTACACAACCTCGGGGTCCAGACACTTGCAGTGCGGCGGCGTTGGTATTCTCGTTCCCTTAGCGTTTTCACACAGCATCGAGTGTAGCTTTTGAAAGGGAATGTCTCGGGTTACTTGTAACCCTGTTCCCTGATAAAGCGGGAACGAGATGCTGCGTTTCAATGCCTGCTGGCGTGCCTGGATGTCCTTCAGACAAAATTGACTTGAGGATGTTTCCGGTTCACTCCTATTTATTACCTGCAGGTGCACCTTATTCGGTGACGTCATGCCTGGCACAGGTTATAAGCCGAAGTATTCGGCGCTTTTGACATACACAGTCTTCACAACTGGAAACAAAGAGATGTTCCCATAGCGTTTTCACGCAGCATCTCGTACCCGCTTTATCAGGGAAGAGGGTTACAGCTAAGTAACCCGAGACGTTTGGCATATTCCAGTCTGGCTTTTTTCTGATTTGTTTTCAACAATGGTGTCCTTCTTGGTCGTCTCCCATGTAGTCCACTTTGGCTCAAACAACGACGGATGGTGCGATCTGACACTGATGTTCCTTGAGCATGAAGTTCACCTTGGATCTCTTTAAAAGTCTTTCTGGGCTCTTTTGTTACCATTGGGATTATCCGTCTCTTTGATTTGTCATGAATTTTCCTCGTGCGGCCACGTCCAGGGAGGTTGGCTACAGTCCCATGGATCTTAAATTTCTGAATAATATGTGCAACTGTAGTCACAGGAACATCTAGCTGCTTGGAAATGGTCTTATAGCCTTTACCTTTAACATGCTTGTCTACAATTTTCTTTCGAATCTCCTGAGACAACTCTTTCCTTCGCTTCCTCTGGTCCATGTTGAGTGTGGTACATACCATGTCACCAAACAACACAGTGACTACCTGGAGCCCTATATATAGGCCCACTGACTGATTACAAGATTGTAGACACCTGTGATGCTAATTAGTGGATACACCTTGAATTAACGTCACATTATTTTCAGTATTTTTTAGGGGTACCATCATTTTTGTCCAGGCCTGTTCCATGAGTTCATTTTTTTAAATAATTCTGTTGAAGCATGGTTGAAAAGCAATGTCTGACTTTCATTGGTCAACATTCATAGAATTTCTTTTATTATTACTTTTGTCAGATTAAAGTTATTTATGTGACCATTGTCAGTGTTTTACTTTCATTGACCGAAGGGTACCAACAATTTTGTTCCACGTGTGTATTAATGCTCATAGTGTGATATTCAAATCACTATGAGAGAAACTAAATTACTCGATCATTGCTTTCTTTTTTCTGAATTACATACCCTGTGCAAAAAAAATGTGTATATGTTTGTCTGTGTGTGTACAAATAATGTTGTATTTGTGGCAATTTAAATGTGCAATTAAGCATACATATTATGTTGGATCTCTTTTTAATAATAAAATAAAGCCAAATCCTCCAAAGATTGTTGATGATCATGAGAAACATTATAAGCAACACAAAAACAGTTTTATAAAAGGAAAAATCAATGCAAAAGCAAAATAAATACAAAATCCACTGTTTCACTGCACTGACCTGTCAGCATAAAAAAAAAACGTGAAACAAAGATACAGACAGAAACTCTTTCTATGTTCTATTTCACTTCTCCTCAGATTACTTATTATTATCACAAACACATACCGATACTTCCTACTTTTTGTTTTACTTCTGCCAGACTAATTTGACAACCACCATACACAGAGTGGCAAACACTTTACCAGAAGTGTTGCAATCAAAAGATATTTTAATAATTGCAGAAAATTAGATAATGAGCTAGAAAAAAAGTTTTTACAAAATATATATATATAAAAAAAAATTAATTAAATACATGCATGTAATCTGTGAATTCTTTTCACATTCTGGCATTCACATTTTTTAATTTTTTTTGCTTTCTCTTTTTCCCCATGCTATTTTCTGTTCATATTTACTGCAATTAACTAATCTGTTTTAACTTAAACATTAGTTATTTAGTTTAACAAATAGATCATACATTAGTCATGTTCAATATGAGTTATTGTACAATATTTACAATGTGTACAACATACTATCTATGCTGCATGAGTTCTGTTTTGGTCTACATGGCCTTCTGTACTGACACTGTCTTAACCAGCTAGACCATCAAGGTCTTCCCAAAACAAAAGCCATGGCTTGATTGGAATGTGTGCTGTCTGCTCAGGGTCAGGAATGCTGTGTACAGGTCACAGGACAGGCTGGCTTACAGTAATGCTCGAACAGAACTGAGGAAGAGTATACCAGCAGCACACAAAGGGCCACTTCAAAAATAACAACCCCCACAGGATGTGGAGAGGTATTAAAACCATAGCAGCCTACAAGAGCAGAACCTCACTAACTTTCCATGATACCACGTTTCCTGATGCCCTGAATTCAGTTCTTGGCATGCGTTGACAACCACACCAGCATGGTGGAACCTGAGATAGCACCACCACATAGGGCGGAATTTGTACTCATCTTTGAGTGCCATAAGGTGGGATCCATTCTGAGAAAGATTGACCAAAGCAGCAGGAGCAGGCAGGGTCCCGTGTCTACTCATATCTTGAACCTGTCCCTGCACCAGGCTGCAGTCCCCACATGCCTCAAATCCACCACTTCGCTTCCTCTGGTCCATGTTGAGTGTGGTACATACCATGTCACCAAACAACACAGTGACTACCTGGAGCCCTATATATAGGCCCACTGACTGATTACAAGATTGGAGACACCTGTGATGCTAATTAGTGGACACACCTTGAATTAACATGTCCCTTTGGTCACATTATTTTCAGTATTTTCTAGGGGTACCATCATTTTTGTCCATGTTTTTGTCCATGTTTTGTCCCTGTGCCCAAAAAGCATTCAAAAACAAAAAGGTTAAAACTGCACAGAGGATTCTGGGCACTAAGCTTCCTAATCTGGACCTATTCTATGCTAGTCGTCTACACAAGTGAAATAGCAACAATATTAAGGTCTCAACTTTACAGGGGAACAGCTTCTTCTTTCCAGATCTCTAAGCTGCATTACACCCGACCCGACCCCACACACACACACACACACACACACACACACATACACACACACTTTATTATAATTTTTTATAAAAATTTAATTCTTGCCGGATTTCATGACCCTGCCGCAGAGGAAAGCACACAGTCCAATTCAGGTCACTTAAAAATGTTTAGCTCCCAAGATATTGACCTGCATTTAGATAGAATTAGGTTCTTAGGTAAACCACAACACCTACATTTACTTTTACATTTATGGAATTTAGCAAACACCCTTTTCCAGAACAATATACAGAAGTGTTTTGATGGCTTTATTAATAAATTTATTCTAATTCTGGATACCTAGACTACTGACAGAAAAAAAGTACTTTCCAAAAACAATGTTGTTTGTTTGTTTGCTTGCTTGCTTTATCTGTGTGAATTATTAGGCATTGTCTAAGGAATGACTGCAACTCAGATGTTCAGACGAGGAAGCTCATTACCACCTGTATGTGGCAGAGCAGGCAGAACATAAAAACAGGTAAAAACAGAACAATGATAAAACGGTTACTGTGAACTAATGAACTAATTTAGCTGTCGTCCTGCCATGTTTTTTTTTATTTAGAGACAGACATCTGTGCATGTAGAACCAACAGACAGACAACAATGAAATATAATTTTATATGTTTGCAATAATTGTTATAATTAGCTAATAAAGTTTACAAGTATTTGCATAAATAACTTACATTACTTGCAGATCTATTTCTGCCATGTTTTCTGTCCTGCTTTAAGTGCTTTATTGTAGTGTTTTCTAAATGTTCACTTTTCTTATTGTTATGCAATTTTAGTTATAAATTAACAAACCTACTATGTTATAATTAATGTTATAGTATACACATTAAAAAGTTTTAAAATATGAAAAAAAAAAGATACATGTACTATTGTTTTAAATTCAAATTTTGTACCAAAATGTTAAAGTCTGGGTCGGATCTGTATCAAATTAATGCATGCTTTTTCTTTTTTTTTCTGTCAGCATACAAAATGAATAAACACACATATAGGCAAAAACTTTTGTACACTTCCTACATTTCACTTCTTTTCCCCATATTTCCTATTATTATCACTAACATTACTCATACTTCCTACTTTCTATTTGACAACTTCTTCCAGACTGTTTTCATAAACACCACACACACAGTCACGCAGTCACAAACACATGTTACCAGGAAGAGCTGCAGTCAGCAGTTTTTAATCTTTTTTTTTTTTTTTTAAAAGAGAGAGAACTCTGAATGAGCCAGGGAAAAGGTTTTTTAAAAACTCCAGTTACAAAAATAAAACACAAATAAATAAATAAGAATGTAACATATTAAACATATTTTTTAAATTCTACATTACACTATTACCAATTACAATCTTTTATTAAATAAACTATTTATCTTGTTTCGCAACACGTATCTGCTATCTGCTTTTTAACACGTTTCACAGTTTAAATGAAACTTTATTAATAAATTATTATTCACAACTGATTAAAGAATTGATATGTATAGTCTGCAGTATATTTGACCCAACAAGAGCTGCTCCAGTATAATCATAAACATGAAAGACATATTTATAAAGTGCTCACACTGAACACCTCTATAATGTAATGATTTATAATCCCACTTACTCATACAGATGTGCTTATTCTAATGCATAATAATTTATATAGTAACAGAACCTTTATTTCACCCAGAGTTGCGTTCATTAAAAAATAAATAAGGACAGAGACGATGACGAGACGTTACGAATATCAATGAACAGTGACAGTGACGAAATCAGCATGCAATATTGCTGACGAAAAAAGATGAGACCTAAATGAGGTTTAAAAAAAACTAATAAAACATCTGTCTTTATTTTGATCAATATATAATTTTCATCACAATCCTCTGCAATACAGTGTTCATTCATTATGGCATGAGCAGGAATATTTCTCGGGTCATGATGTGTGGCATATCAGACGTAGTTTGCGTGTGCAGTGACGGGATGTTACAAGCTCAGTCATCTTTAACTCTTCGCCATCACAGCAATATTATTCGGGCGAGAGAGAAGAGACAATATTTGGGCCCATTTTCTTCATATTGAAAAAAAAGCAGATGTGTAGTAATATCGGAGGGGAAACAGTGTGGCCACACAATTGCTGGGAAAAATAACAGACACCTGAAAAACCATAAAAAATCACCCAGTTTTACAACACTTAAACTTATGTACTATTAAGCTTTTCAGCTTATATTTTATTTACAACAAACAACACCAGACCAGTTTGCCTTTGAGGGATGCTTTATTAGACAAAGGTTTGTAAAATTATTCAGTTTGAACTATTTTAAAATGATTAATCAGTCAGTCACTGTGAGTTCACTTCCCGTCCTCCATCTTGGCTACAGCTTCCTCTGGACCTTTAAATATAAATAAAAACAACATTTGGAATACATATTACGCCTGCTCTTCTGTTAATAATAGTGTATGATATTATTACGATATTGTATTTTTTACATTTCTGTTCAACATGTTGTGTAGTAAACAGAATTTTCGCAGTTGGACATATTGTACAAGTCCCTACCCTGGCTTCTGAATAGTACAAACTTCATAAATTGACCTCTGACCTTTGAGTTTGATAGGCCCAATGGTGACAACCTCAACGTGGTGATCTGAGGTCAAGCTCCGCTTCCTGCGATAACGACATCCTTGGCGGCATCGCGAGTTGTAGTCATTGTCAGCGCAGATAATGACATCACACCTGAGGAACACCTGGTTGTGTGTGCGCAGGAACATGAATGCACGGAAGCCGAACTGAGCATAGTAACGATCTCCATTTCTGTATATGGTTACTGTGCTGTCTCTCTGACACCTGGAAGCAGTAAAATAAATATGAAGAGCTAGTATTGTTCCACGAACGGTCTAAATAGACAAAAAGCCTGTATTATGTACCATGTCACACTGTATGCAAAATACAGTGTTCACTTCAATGTTGCCTAACACAGTGGACCAGATGAAGCTGCTGTATCTATTAATTATAGAAGTCAGAGTTGGGATACATTTCGAATGAGGGAATAAATGTTTTGATTTAAATGAACTCGGTAGAAGAAATCAGGACTTGTGATGACATTTCTGTTGCATGAAGATGTAAAAGAAATGAAAAAAAGAAAATTTGGAGAAAATGAAACTCTTAACTGCAGTAGACATTTGAATGGTACAAACCATTTAAAGATGGCTGTACATGAATTATACTGTAATGCCAGTCGAGGTGGCTTGGCGTCCACTGCAGTCATTCCCATGAACATTCAGTGAGTAGAATGCCTGATCTTTGAAAATCGACACCTAACTTGTCACCAACTTGTGGAAGAAATGCATCTGTCTATGGGAACTGTACACAAAATCATTTACCAGCACCATTTGCACATTGCAGAAACTTGGCTGGGAGATATTGTCACAACCCCTGTAAAGTCCTGACCTCAGACCAAGTCATTTCCACATGGGCCATTAAAGGAGTTGCTGGGAGGCCAACATGTCTGATCATGGCCCAGCATGCTAACAAAACAGTCTATCTTGATAGTATCTAAACAATAGTGAAAACCGGGAGAAATGCAATCCAATCAAAAGTCCAGATTTGACTTAAATATCCAGAAAAGGCCATTATGCAGAAAAAGCCTATGGTGGAGTGGAACAAGGCACTGATATTCGTATTTGTGGGTTATTGGCCATAGACGCACTGTGTATGACGCACATGCTGATATTGAAAAACAGAATGAGCATGGAAAGGCCTTAAGTACAATAATTAGTGATGATGAAGCCTGTGAAGTCTACACTCGAGACATATCTGTAGCTAAACCATCAATACAATTATAATCTGTGGTTATATTATAACTTGCAATACTCAATGTTACCTCACTACGCCTGTTAAGGTGTATTTGATAGGGGTAAATATTTGGAGCAAGCAATCGTAAATCTTGAGCTCTGACTATCAGCTATGCCTGCTCACGATATTGTATGTATTATCTTATGGGTAAAAATAGGGGTCCACTGAGGTGTAGCTTTTGGTTATTGTAAATTCGTTTTGTGCTGTTTGTGGGATTGTGCTTGTTATATTTGTGCGTTATACCCATTGCGTATCAGGTCATAGGTGCGGATGCTGAAGTCGTGGTTAGGCGAGGCCACACAGGTGTCGATGAACAAGTGGATGCTTGGTTCAACTTTGGTTAGCTGCACCTGGACGAACAGTTGCTGATTGAGGTCCACTTGGTAGGGGAATTGTGTGATGGGGTAGGAAAAGCTGCTGGATGGGTAAAAGGCCATGGTGGTGTTGAACCGACCTGTTCCACTGATGCTTGCATTCGTACTCAGTTCGGCTTCATAACGTGTCCTGACTGAAGAATCACGCTCCATCACACAGCTCACAGCCCAGAGAAAGGTTGTTGCATAGCGAATGATCTCGCCTGACACTGACTGATCTCCTCGTACATTATTGCTGTAAATAATACGTCCATTCTGGATCTGGAGATATAAAAAAAGTGCACGTATATATTGTGTCTATGTGTGTATTTAAATATATAGTATGTTACATGACATTACCCCGCTGGAGTGCATTGTGGGATTTCACAGGATCACTGCATATTCTGTGATATTGCATGAAGTGTAGAGTATTACCTTCCTTACAGTGCTGCAGCTATTGAGTGGGAAGTTGAATTTGACATAGTTGTAGTCAGCTGAAGCTCTGCAGCGATAGTCATCCAGGTGAAGATCTTGCCAATTGAAGCCCAGCGAGTCCAAGTATGATTTAAGGATGACAATGTTCATGCTGTCAGAGGAGCAACCCACACGGCCTGCAAAGCATTCAACATTCGACATAAAACTCTAAACATGCATACAGGCTGAAGCTGGGGGTTCAGTTTCCTTTATTACCAACCTCACTAGAAAGCAATGGCCATTAGTCTAGGTCATGTTTAAATGTTATAGTCTTATTATGAAATGCTCAATATAATAATAATAATAATAATAATAATGAAATGTACACATTATGCAAGAAGTGTTATATGAACAAATGTACTCTTCTATTTGATTGCACACATGGTGTTTTTTCTTCTTTTCTTTCGTACCCATGCATTTCTGGGATTCACCGATGTTTCCTTATTTTTGATCTTCTCTTAGTTAAAAAAAAATGTCATGAGTGGTCGAGAGCACTCCTACCAAGATGAGAAAAACTTCTGTTTTCACACTCAGCAAATTGTTTGCGTGATGCACGGAAACATGGTTTTCAAATTGAGAAACTGTATCATATAATCAATTTTTTAAATAAAATTCATTATCTTATGTTTTATAATTATTGGATTTAATTTGTGGACTAAGGAGATACTATTGATTAGTTGATCTGATTTAACTGATTTAAATTTAGTTTGTGCCACGTAGACTGTAGAAGACAAGGCTGGGGATCGAACAGAAACAAACTGATTGTAGTTGCCACTGATTGATAAGGTGAAGAACTCTGGTCTGGGTCAGATAAGGAGAATCAGCTCCTTGAGTGTGGGTGCATCATGTATGGGGCATAGATTATGTTAGCAGATACGTTTGTGTATAAACTGAAATGGCTGAGAGAAAGAAATCACCTTTCTCCATGTTGCAGCTGTTTGCTGCACGAGACTGGTCCTTCTGCAGAAGACTTTTAATAAAGCTTTGTTACTTTGTTCTTACCCAGTGTATGAATTACTTCTCTTTGTGTTTTCAGGATTTCCACCACATTACTGACACTCATAACCATGAAATCCAGTATTTCTTTAACTATGCATTCATCGCCTGAAACTGAATTCACAGCATCACAGATCTGTTGTCATTGCTGCATTTTTGTGTAACACCAGTGCTCATAATCTGGAAGATCACATGTTTACTTTGTTTAAATTGATTTCCAAATACGCCAATTTCACTACTGTCATACTGTAGTTTTTACTACCTTTCTTCATGGCGTCTCTCTCTCTCTCTCATTCTAGTTACTGAACTGCACACGGCACAACAGGGATGTTGTTAGTGCTAATTACATGCTAATCCCAAGCAACTTTATGCACCTCTAACGTAAGATCAAGTTGGATTCATTATTCCTCTCACATGAGTAAGAGCAGACTGGGTTTGTTAAGAAAGTTTGGTGCATATGGCATTGATTCCTGTTTTCTCTCTCTCTCTCTCTCTCTCTCTTTACATAAAGTTCTGAGAAAATTGAAGAAACATTTAAAATATTCTTGCTGCATGAGTCCCAATGTCTGTGTTGTTATTTTGAACCCATCAGCAGACAAACTCAGATGAATACAATAAATGTTTCAAGACCAGACTGTCGGTCTGACTGAGTAATTATAACACATGATTATAGTGGACTGTGTACCTGTGTTTTGACTGAGGGAGGAGCTGAAGTGGGCTTTAAAGCCACGGCCAACCCCAGAGGAGTCGCTCCTGAACAGCACGGTCATGTGGGACGAGGACGACTGGAAGTCCATGTGACTGGTGTTGGAGTGACAGAGCTGTCCTAACAAACGCGAAGAGGTGGTGGGACCATCATACACATTCACATAATCACAGCTGCAGCAGCGTTCCAGGCTACACACACACACACATACACACACACACACACACACACACACACACACAGATATACACATGTTATTGTGTTAACCTGTGCAGCATTCTGGATAAAATGGCAACCAACCATTTGCAGGGTACAAGTACAAACTCACACCATTCATCTGGAAACACAAGTTAGTCTACATTTCAAACCCTGGAGATGTGAGGCAACAGCACTAGCCATGAGGCCACAGTGATTAATATTGTAAAAAATAAATAAATAAATAATAATAACATATTTTAAAAAATATATATTTAAATTGAATACAAATATATTTACTTCCCCAGTGGATGGAATAAATTAAATTTCAATTTGGGAACTGGACTGACTCTAAGTCCTGGAACGAGAGGAAGACGGTCTGTCCCGCCCGAGCTGAGAGATGCCACACACAGTACGCGTTGGCATGGTAATAATTGGGGTAATAAGGGCTGGAGAAGAAGCCTGAGCCCTGAAGACTCCCCCCACAGGCTGCAGACACACACACACACACACACACACACACACACACACACACACACACACACACACACACACACACACACACACACACACACACACAAATGCTCAGTGCTCAGGTGTTTATCCCAAATTATAATAGGAATTTAAAAAATATATAAAAACACCAACATGAAGTACATAATGTTTTTTATTTAATATAAAAAAGACGTACACTGTAATTACGTTTATCATTAAAATAGGCAATAGAGACTATACACACATACTCATATTATTATTATTATTATTATTATTATTATTATTATTGTTGTTGTTGTTGTTGTTGTTATAATTATTATGTGTCAAATGAACAGTGCTAAGCTATTAATTCCAACTATTGACTCATTCAAACTATTATTAATGAAAATATATTTGAAATGAAAGAAAATTAAGTACATAACCATATTTAATCCAATAAATCCATACAATTACAAGTTTATATGTAAATATACATTTATATAGAAACCTAAATCTATATATAAATCTATCCTACTGTGTAAAAAAGTTTTTAAAAGACAACATGCTGACTCAAGCTACAGTGAAGATCTCACCTGGTGCAGGAGCTGACGTCTCAGGCGAACAATAATCTGAAAAATAAAATGAATACAATAAACACGTTTCATTATCCAAACTCCAGCATGCCAACTCAGGCAGACAGAGAGACATACAGATAGACGGATCAACATATAGACAAACAGGCAAACACACTATTTAAAACTTTAAAAAATGTTCCTGTTAGTTACCATAATAATCATGACAGCATCTTCCATAGAGTTCACATGAACTGTCACAGGAGCATCTGCTGTTGCTGGTGCCACATCGGCCATTACACATCGGAGCAGCTATATACGCACAAGGTAATTAAGTAACACCACCAACAACAATCAGTTTTTATTTTAACACACAAAGGTCAACTGTTGTTGCATAGTTCTGAACAGTTCTTGCAAGCACAGTATTAATACTATGAATATTAAAATGCATATTTTCAATTGCATTTGCAAGTTCTAAAGTATGGACATCCAAACATTTAAAAAATGGGTGTGTGGTTGCAGGAAGGCCTAAACCTTTGACCTTATTTTCTCATGTTGTTGGTTATGACTTTAAAGCGTTTAGCATTTGTGACACAGATTCTCATCATGCAACACGGTTGATTTTATATATGAACAATAACAGACATTCTTTACAGCAAATACAAATAAATTTGGCAAGTTAAAGTGTGTTGAACAATTAAATAAATTAGTTCCACCTGTGAACACACCAGAATTTAAATTAGAAATAAGTAGAACAAATACATACGTTTGAAAGTCCATTCAGCCCGAAACCCTTGTCGAGTCACACTGCTGTCAGTGGTGAAAACGACAGTCAGGTAAGTACGGCTTGAATTGAAAGAAGTGCTCTGATTTGCATTAACAGAACCCAAAAGTGGAGACTGAGTATTTGGACCATCATACACACGGATAAAGTCACAGCATGACTCCAGACTGAGGAAAAAGAAAAGAATCAGTTTAGAGCAGTGTAATAGACCTACAGTAGCAATTCACATTTACCACATACAGATCTTCCTAAATTACAGATCTAAATAAAGACAGGTGTCATTTATAAGCAGGTGAAAAACAGGAATGTGATTTCTTACTCGACAAACATGAAGTTTAACCAAACAACCTGCAGTTCTCCAGCAGACAGGGTCCATGTGCAACGCGCATTATTAGGATAATAATTGGGATAATTTGGGCTGGAAAAAACTCCGTGTGGTCTGGTCAGGTATCCACCACATGGAACTTTGCAGAAAAAAACATCACAGTATAAACACTATGACAAATAGTCAGTGCATTACAACTAATACTAAGACTCAATTTTAACTAATTAATAATCTGTGAATGAATCAAACTCTTTTAGATATTTCGTAATAATTGATCCCACTTTAAACACAGGTAGTGATGATATCTGTGTCCCTGAGGTGCAATTATGATATGGTAAAATAGTAAAATACCATGTGCTATGGTGGTGTGATGAAGTGGAATTATTGTTTCTTTCAACAACATTTCCTGAAGCGTTTTATTCCTCTCATACCAGTCGTTGCAATGGTTTTATTTATTGAAGAACAAAATGATATAATCTGTATTAACATTTAATGTTGTGGAAACAAGTCCTTGATCTCATATACATTATAGACCCTCTAAACAGTTGCCCCCTCATCGGCCGCTCTATCATTTCTCTCTTAAAAATTATTAATAAAAATAACATAACTAAATAAAAAACATTAAAAACTATTTTATGTGGTTCCTCTGTGACACAAATTTGATACTTGTAACAATAAGTTGTTTCTACAGAAATTATAATATATGATATCAAGTGCATTCATATGAGGGGCATTCAAGTCGAACCGGGTCTTGTGATAAACTTTCTAGTGAATGAAGGTGGAAAAAGCAATTGACATTTACAGAAGCTGTACATCCATAAATGTTGATCCTGACCGAGGATCTCGAGGTGGCCCGCTACAGTTGTTTCCAGTTGTTTCAACTTGCAAGACAAACACGTCTGACTGTGGGAACTGTACACACAGTACGAAGTACTGAGAAAACATTCTAAATTTATGGTATCCAAGCACTAGTGAAATGCTCTGAACTGTGTTCTGTTATTCTGTCCAATCTAAAGTCCTGCTTTGATTTGAACGCCCCTCATATAAACCTGTGATGCCCGGTTGTACTACTGTCAGAGGTACAATAAATAAAGCAGTTATTATTGACGGAGTGCATTTCCCACAGAAACAAGAATAAGTTGGGAGTAAATTATTCTCACTATGTCAGTACTGAATAATTAAAGTATACCTTCTGATGTTCCCCATATATCGCTTGTGGTTGTGCCATAATCTGATTAAACAGAATACAGTACTTAAATATAAAATACAGTCACGGACAGGTGAACAAAGAATGAAGAGTTTATGGAGCACACTTGCCTGATGTTGTCTGAGAACAATAATCTATGAAGGAGACAATTATGCACAGATACAAACATGTTATGCCTGTAAATGTCTATAATATATGTGTTATATATATTTTTATAAATGTATTTAAATTGATAATTATACGTAAATATATTTTTCCTTACTGTAATAATCATGACAGCAATTTCCGTAGTACTGACAGGAGCTGGAGCAGGAGCACCCACCCAGATTGTAGCCGCAGTTATAACGGCAGGATTGATGGCCTACAAAGCATAATGTCATAATTATAATTAGATTAGATTATTCTTATTATTATTATGGTAATTATTAAGAATATATAAACAGTCGAAACAACATACAAACTAAACTGAGATATTATTACAGTTTTACATTAAAGGACAGGGCAGGGGGGAAATTGATTATTTTTGGCAGACCAAGAGATGAGCTACAACTGTCCTGAGAGCTAGGTGGAGCCGATAAAGGCACTAATCCATAGGTTTTATTGCAAACATGAAGCAAAATCTTTGTATCCCTGGGTATCCCTGTAGTAGCTGATGATTGATCAGTAAAAAATAAGTAAAATAAAAACTCATTATCATTGCAGTATAAAAACAAAACAAATCAACAAACAAAACAAAACACCTGAATCATTTTAAAGTCACTGACAGGTGAACAAAGAATGAAGAGTTTATGGAGCACACTTGCCTGATGTTGTCTGAGAACAATAATCTATGAAGGAGACAATTATGCACAGATACAAACATGTTATGCCTGTAAATGTCTATAATATATGTGTTATATATATTTTTATAAATGTATTTAAATTGATAATTATACGTAAATATATTTTTCCTTACTGTAATAATCATGACAGCAATTTCCGTAGTACTGACAGGAGCTGGAGCAGGAGCACCCACCCAGATTGTAGCCGCAGTTATAACGGCAGGATTGATGGCCTACAAAGCATAATGTCATAATTATAGTTAGATTTGATTATTCGTATTATTATTATGGTAATTATTAAGAATATATAAACAGTCGAAACAACATACAAATTAAACTGAGATATTATTACAGTTTTACATTAAAGGACAGGGCAGGGGGGGAATTGATTATTTTTGGCAGACCAAGAGATGAACTACAACTGTCCTGAGAGCTAGGTGGAGCCGATAAAGGCACTAATCCATAGGTTTTATTGCAAACATGAAGCAAAAAGTATTTTAAAGAGTATCTTTAAAATATGTTTTTAAATTAAATAAAAATATTTTTCCTAATGTGATCTGAGCCCACTAGCCATAACAATTACCATTAGTTTTTTTACTATAAATAAAAGTAGAAGACAGTGGAGGAAGACAGGGAAAAAAACAGAAACCTTTACCTGTGCTTGTGGGGATCCCTGTTGTAGCTAATGTTTCATCTGTAAAAATAAGTCAAATAAAACCTTATTAAACCTTAAAACAAAACACCTGAATCATCAAAGTCACGGCAAGGTGAACAAAGAATGAAGAGTTTACGGAGCACGCTTGCCTGATGTTGTCTGAGAACAATAATCTATGAAGGAGACAATTATGCACAGATAAAAACATGTTATGCTTGTAAATGTCTATAATATATGTGTTGTATATATTATATAAATTTATTGAATTGATAATTATATATAAATATTTTTTTCCTTACTGTAATAATCATGACAGCAATTTCCGTAGTACTGACAGGAGCTGGAGCAGGAGCACGCACCCAGATTGTAGCCGCAGTTATAACGGCAGGATTGATGGCCTACAAAGCATAATGTCATAATTATAATTAGATTAGATTATTCGCATTATTATTATGGTAATTATTAAGTATCGATAAACAGTCGAAACCTATTACAGTTATTAATTATTACAGTTTTACATTAATGATTATGATTTTTGGCAGTCCTGAGAGCTAGGTGGAGCCGATAAAGTCACTAATCCATAGGTTTTATTGCAAACATGAAGCAAAGAATATTTTAAAGAGTACCTTTAAAATATTTTTTAATACTATTTTAAATAGTTTTCATAATGTGACTCTCTGCCCACTATCTGAGCCCACTAGCCATAACAATTACA
Source organism: Clarias magur (assembly GCA_013621035.1). Taxonomy (NCBI): domain Eukaryota; kingdom Metazoa; phylum Chordata; class Actinopteri; order Siluriformes; family Clariidae; genus Clarias; species Clarias magur. The sequence continues at coordinate 2,392,615 of QNUK01000061.1, read as the reverse complement.
ATATTTTTTTTTTACTATAAGTAAAAGTAGAAGACAGAGGAGAAAGAAAGGGGAAAAAGAAACCTTTACCTGTGACTGAGAGTGTCCCTGCAGTAGTTTCATCATAATCTGTATAAATAAGTAAAATGTCATTATTACTGCAGCATAAAACAAAACAATTAAACAAACAAAGCAAAAAAAAAAAAAAAACATTAAAAAAAAATGTGAGCCAAAGAACATGAACAGAATTTTATTTGTATTTAATTTTAATAAAATGACATATTACAAGTAAGATTATTTAAAAGTAAAAGTTGCTCTTCAAATTGCAGGAAGCTGCTTACATGCTGCGGACAGGGGGCTGTGTGCTAAAAGAGCAGAGCTGAGTAAAAGTATTAGGAATCCAAACTCCATCTTGTCTCACCTGCAAATTTTTCTCTCCCCAGAGATTTATATAGAAAAAAAGCAGAAGTTACTCACTTCCTTATGACACTCATAATCTGGGAAAATATGCCATAAAAGAGAAATAAGCGTGGGAATGGAGCGGGTGGAGGGGTTTAATATTACTTATTGATCTCACTTGTCTATTCCAGATATTTGTGACTATGATGTATTACAGAATGACATTTATATCTTATCTAATAGCACTGTGGTGTATATTAATAATTAATCATTAATACAGAGTTAGATATTTAACTTCACATCACATATTAACACTTACTAGTTGTCACCTGAGCACAGACACTGTTCAATGAAATAAGGGAAAGAAATCACAAAATATTTAAGTAAACATAAATATATTGTTCAATTAAAAGTACACTCATTCAGTCCAATTTTTTTTTTTTTTTACATATTTACATAAATGTTCTGTTTAATGTGAACTAACAAGCTTTTCTTACTGAGCTACACCTTATCCAAGTTAACAAACAGGTTTTTTCCCCCATAAAATAAACCATTCACCTTAAGTGTGATCATAATCAACATGGACAAGGTGGAATAATCATTCTGTCGTCTTTTTAACCCCATGCTTTGAAGAAGAAAGTAAAAGTAGATAGACTAAACTAGAGTACAAGAGAGAACCTAATGTTTATTGTTTAATTGACACAGTATGTAGATTTATGTAGATTATATACAGATACAGATGTGTGTTTATCATGTTTGGCATTTGCAGAAACAGAGCATGAACCCAAGGGAATACAACAGGCTTGATAGTCTCTCTCTGCCATGTGATATAAAGTATTGCTCAAATATATAGTCGTGGCCAAAAGTTTGTAGAATGACACAAATATTAGTTTTCACAGTTTTCAAGTTTGCTGCTAAACTGCTTTTAGATCTTTGTTTCAGTTGTTTCTTTGATGTACTGAAATATAATTACAAGCACTTCATATGTTTCAAAGTTTTAAAATCGACAATTTTATGACATTTATGCAAAGAGTCAGTATTTGCAGTGTTGGCCCTTCTTTTTCAGGACCTCTGCAATTCGACTGGGCTGCTCTCAATCAACTTCTGGGCCAAATCCTGACTGATAGCAACCCATTCTTTCATAATCCCTTCTTGGAGTTTGTCAGAATTAGTGGGTTTTTGTTTGTCCTTTCAACGTTTTGGTCCCCGAGCCACTTAGTTATTACTTTTGCCTTATGGCACGGTGCTCCATCGTGCTGGAAAATGCATTGTTCTTCACCAAACTGTTGTTGGATTGTTGGAAGAAGTTGCTGTTGGAGGGTGTTTTGGTATTGTTCTTTATTCATGGCTGTGACTTTGGACAAAATTGTGAGTGAGCCCACTGCCTTGGATGAGAAGCAACCCCACACATGAATGGTTTCAGGATGCTTTACTGTTGACATGACACAGGACTGATGGTAACGCTCACCTTTTCTTCTCCGGACAAGCCTTTTTCCAGATGCTCCAAACAATCGGAAAGAGGCTTCATCCGAGAATATGACTTTGCCCCAGTCCTCAGCAGTCCATTCGCCATACTTTTTGCAGAATATCAATCTGTCCCTGATGTTTTTTTTTGGAGAGAAGTGGCTTCTTTGCTGCCCTTCTTGACACCAGGCCATCTTCCAAAAGTCTTCACCTCATTGTATGTGCAGATGCGCTCACACTTGCCTGCTGCCATTCCTGAGCAGCTCTGCACTGGTGGCACTCCGATCCCGCAGCTGAATCCTCTTTAGGAGACGATCCTGGTGCTTGCTGGACTTTCTTGGACGCCCTGAAGTCTTCTTAACAAGAATTGAACCTCTTTCCGTGAAGTTCTTGATGATCCTATAAATTGTTGATTTAGGTGCAATCTTAGTAGCCACAATATCCTTGCATGTGAAGCCATTTTTATGCAACACAATGATGGCTGCATGCGTTTCTTTGCAGGTCACCATGGTTAACAATGAAAGAACAATGATTTCAAGCATCACCTTCCTTTTAACATGTCAAGTCTGCCATTCTAACCCAATCAGCCTGACATAATGATCTCCAGCCTTGTGCTCGTCAACATTCTCACCTGAGTTAACAAGACGATTACTGAAATGATCTCAGCAGGTCCTTTAATGACAGCAATGAAATGCAGTGGAATTAGGTTTTCAGGATTAAGTTCATTTTCATGGCAAAGAAGGACTATGCAATTCATCTGATCATTCTTCATAACATTCTGGAGCATATGCAAATTGCTATTATAAAAACTTAAGCAGCAACTTTTCCAATTTCAATATTTATGTAATTCTCAAAACTTTTGGCCACAACTGTATATTTAATTATTAAACTTTTGACAAAAAAATTATCATCACAATTCACCACCTCTTTTAAATCATAACCCTCAAGGAACTTGTAAACACACAATTGCTACAAAACATTAAGAAGCTTATTAACTAATGAATCCACTAAATCTCTCCCAGTCAAAAAAAGTGAGAAAATTGGATATCTATATAAAAAAGGTTTTATGTCAGAACTCACTCTTTCAATGATGTCATTACAGTTTACCATTTGAGGACACAAAACCAGGCTCAGAAAAATGTCTGTCTGTATGTCTGTCTGTTTATCCATATGTCTGTATTTTCGTCCATACCGTATGTTTGTATGTCTGTATATCTGTCTGTCCAGATTAATTTGTTACAGCATCATGCAAAACTGGCACGGCAGAATTTAATGAAACTTTGCCAGTCCTTTTCATATTTGCCTAAACATGCTCCATAAATTAAATCAAACTGTTGAGTAGAATGGACGTTAGGGGCAGTTTTACACCAGATAACCTCACAGCATCCTTTGCTTTCTCTGACAAATATGAAATAATGTTTTTTATTTCTCTTTTGTTTTTGTGTTCACTTTTTTGCAGAAAGGAAAGTGATAGAATAATGAAATTTGTTTTTTTCTGATATCAGTGAATAAAAAATGGATAAAGCCACTAATGTTTTTGCCACTGGATTAATCCACTAATATTCAAATTTCATGAGGCTTCATGACTTTGGGTTGTTTAGACAAGATATCTACTAATAATTTAGTAGAACATAAATTAGAACATATAAGTATATAGAGGATAAATTAAGCTGATATTTATTGAATTTATTGAATTTGACCAAATTATTGTGCCTGCTAATTTACACACCTGATCATTAATTACAGTAATATGTAACACTATATTGTGTTACACTTTACTTAGTTATTTAGCAAATGCTATAAGCCAGAGCCTTGCACGGTTTGAAAATAGTTAATACTAATGTAAAAATGGTGGGAAAAGACCTTAAAGGGCATGAGATATTGTCTGTGTGGAGTTGCGTGTGTTCCTCTCCTACAAACTCCAGGAACATGCTGCCACATGATGAATGTGTGTTCACACATTGTTCTGCATTCTAAAACATTCTAAAACTCTATGCCTTATTTTGATGATCTCTATTCCACAGCAACAAGTATATTTCAGAACATTTTAATCATATATATTGGCTTATGTTTACCAGGTGCATACTGTACAATAAATACTTTCCAATAACACAAAATACACCACACCAGTTTGCCTTTGAGGAATGCTTTAATATAGGAAATTTTGTACAACTGTTCAGTGTTAACTATTGTATATTTAAGTGATTCATTAATCAGTCCATGGAAGTTCACTCCTCGCCCTCCCTTATCACCACAGCTTACTCTGCACCTGTAAGTAAGCATAAATATATATATTTTAAAGACAACTCTGCTTTTTTGTTGATCACGATTTATGACATGTTGTGATATCACATTGTTTGTATTTCTGTACACTATATTGTGTAGTACACAGAAGTGCAGAAATATCTTCCTCAATTTTGTGCATAATAAAAGTTTCTACTTTGGCTTTGAAATAGAACAAATTTCATAAGTTGACCTCTGACCTTTGAGTGTGATGGGCCCAAGAGTTACAACCTCAGTGTGGTCATCAGAGCTTAAGCTTCGTTTCCTGCGATTACGGCATCCTTGGCGACATCGTGAGTTGTAGTCGTTGTCAGTGCATATAATGGCGTGACACCTAAGGAACACCCGGTTGTGTGTGCGCAGGAACATGAAAGCACGGAAGCTGAATTGTGCAAAGTAACGATCTCCATTTCTGTATATGACTACTGTGCTGTCTCTCCGACACCTGAAATGATAAAGATAATAAAAATAAATATAGCACTTGTTCATAGAGACAGTACAGTATGTCAATGTTGCAAATCTCAGTGGACCAGGGACAGCCAAAACAACAACTGGTGTGAAGAAAGGTCATGGATATTGGAACATCTTACACAATACCACTTGCATTCCTAAGCCCTTTCTGTCAATCCACAAGCCCAAGCAAGACATTGTAAATGCCACAGCATTGGCTGTAAACAAAAACAACAATTTCTCTTTTTACTCTTATGTTCTGAGGACATAAATAAACAGTGCCTGTAATTTATTAATGGTGGAAATGTTCTGAAAGTTGTACATACTTGTGCTACAACTTTCCAATCGGGCTGCCTTCTCAATGAGTGACAATTCTGAGCTGGTTTTGCAAAACAGCTGCAGCTATTTTGATTGGCCAAGATGCAACTTCAGATCCTGAAGCAGTGAGTGTTGATAGTTTTAAAGTTACTATTCAAAGGTACTTTGGTAAGCTAACCTTGCTCAAGTTAACATGTTTAGTAAAATAAAAGAAAAATCCCTTGTCCAGACGTTTTAAGCGCTAAAGAAGTATTAGTTGGCTGTTGGCATATAAGCGTGTGACCAGCGCCTCTTACTATCTGTCACCCTCGCACTCAGCCAATCAGAGGAAAACCCAGCATAGATTCAGCACCATGGTCAGCTTCACCTCATGCACACAAGGGGCAGGGTGTCTGAATTACCTGTGGCCAGAGGCAGCAGAGGATCTACCATCCTGGTGTCGACCCAAAAAGGGGACACGCCAACATCAGACAGGTAAATGGGATATTCTGAATGTTAGGCTCACATGTGGCCTTTTCTACTTTTCCTGTTATACGGCCAAGAAAATCTGCTACCTGGGACAACTTGCTGAGAAGGTGACTGTGTCTCAGCCTTATTGCATCTTCCTGTCAACTGCACAAGACTGGTTGCAGCTATTCCAAAAGGCCTCCGGGTTATTCTCTCAACTGCTCCTCAGTATGCAATTTAATGTGTTTTAAGCACCTGTTTCACCTGGCCATGCTAAAATGCTTTACAAGAGCAAGTGTAATTCCCATCTTGAACCCTGACTAGCAGTTATGCATGCTCACACTACTGCTTATTAGGCCTTTTTATAGATTTGTACACATACTGTAGGTGCAACTGTTATTTTACAGGAACAAGAACAATACTGTAAGCATGTGTGTGCTACTAGTCTTGTTTATGTGAATGTGCTTGTAAAATTTGTGCATGATTGTGTATGTGTGTTGTACCCATTGCGTATAAGGTCATAGGTGCGGATGCTGAAGTCATGGTTAGGTGAGGCCACACAGGAGTCGATGAATAGGTGGATGTTTGATTGAGCTTGGGTTAGCTGCACCTGGATAAACAATTGCTGATTGAGGTCCACCTGGTAAGGGAATTCAGTGATGGGATAGTAAAAGTTGCTGGATGGGAAAAAGGCCATGGAGGTGTTGAACCGGCCCGTTCCGCTGATGGTTACATTTGAAGTCTCTTCAACTTCATAGAGTGTCCCGATTGAAGATTCTCGCTCCATCACACAGCTCACAGCCAACAGGAAGCTTGATTCATACCGTGTGATCTCACCTGACGTTGACTGAGCTGCTCGCACATTATTGGCGTAAGTAACACGCCCGTTCTGGGACTGCAGGAAAGTAAGCATGTAGAAGTGCAAAGAAAGTTAAGTGCAATTAGCTACTGTTTGACAAAAAAACCTATTGATCCTCCAGAGTTACAGTATTTTATTTTCTAATTTTCTCCTTAATTTGGTTTCCAATTCTCACCCACCTGCCTGTCCATGTCCTAATTATCTAACAGCTGCTAAAACCTTAAAAAAGCTCTTTAGTAGTTTTACTTCTTTTTCGTACCACCTTTGAAAATGGATTGAATCGTCCGACCCTTGACTCCAATACATATTCCTACACTAGGCATTCAGAATTTCCCTCCTCTTTCTTTGACACATTTGGTCTTTTCCTGGATCTCATCCCACTCACAATGCTTTAGATCAATTCACATCACCTTTTCCTATTCATTCTTCTATTGTCAATGACTCCATAGCACCTGGTCAAATACCAACTACAGTCATGAAAGCCAAATTTCTTCCCATTGGAAAGAAACTCAATCTGTATATCTCAGATATCATGAGCTTTATAAGACCTAGGTTATAAGTCAATCAAGTCATTGCCTTATGTTTTTATCACACTGTACTAAACTGTCCGAGAGAGATGTCAGAGTTTGTTGTTTGATAAACACCTGACCGTGCCCAAACTTTTATCCACATTGTGGGTGATTCAGTAGTGTACATTGTACCAGGTATGACATTATCCTACTGCAGTGCATTGTGGGATTTCACTGGATCACAGCATGTTATGTTAGTGCATGACATGTAGCATACCTTGATGCTGGTGCTGCAGCTGTTTAATGGGAAGTGAAATTTGACATAGTAGTAGTCAGCTGAAGCTCTGCAGCGATGGTCATCCAGGTAGAGGTCATGCCAGCTGAAGCCCAAAGAGTCCAAGTATGATTTACGGATAATGATGTTCATCCATCCAGAGGAGCAATCCACATGGCCTGCAAGGGATATAACATAAAACTCTATCTAGGCTGAAGTATTGTGTTCAGTGTACATACTTTCTTATCAACCTCTACAGTAATACAGGGTCTCAGTGGTTAAGCCCATGTTTATGTTTGAGTTTTATTATGTCATCCTAAATCTACTAGCAATATTACAGTGGTGGCAAACAGTATTAAGGCATGTGCTGGTTTGAATGGACACTATTTAGTTGGTAACCTCAACTAAGTGGGCTTCATGTTAACTTAAACACTTCCTGTTATTTATTAATAGCAAATACATCCATTATTGGATTTAATTGGATTTTGGATTGACCTGTGTTTTGACTGAGGGAGGAGCTGAAGTAGGCTTTAAAGCCACGTCCGACACCAGAGTAGTCACTCCTGAACAGCACGGTCATGTAGGACGAGGAGGACTGGAACTCCAGCTGACTTGTGTTAGCGTGACAGAGCTGTCCCATCAAGCGCGAGCCGGTAGATGAACCATCATACACTTTTACGTAATCACAGCTGCAGCAGCGATCCAGACTACACACACAAATACAAATACACAGATAAATAGTTCGATTTCCTCAGAAGTACAAACAAAATATTCAATTAATCAGTGTTTAATATATGCAATTGACACAAAACGATAAAAAAGTAAATGCTAGTGAATATTGAATAAGTAACTATATATTGAACTATATTGAATAAGTAATAAGTATAATGATAGTATTATTTTAATATGTTGTAATAGTTTTTTTAGTATTTAATAGTATTATTTTATTTAATATTTTAATTAGTTTAATATATTGTATTCTTGTGATAGAAATGGTGTTAAACATCAAGATTTTAAAATCTTTAATAAATAAAATAAAATAATACATTAGATTATAATTATAATATACATTTACAGTGAACCTAAATCTATTTAAATCTAAATAATAAAAATGTGATTAATAAATAAATGCTTTATTGTGTTAATCTAGATGTTATTTAAATATGGTTATGGTTAAATAACACATTGTAAATAGTAAATTATAAATTTGGGAACTGGACTGACTCTAAGTCCTGGAACGAGAGGAAGACGGTCTGTCCCGCTGGAGCTGAGAGATGCCACACACAGTACGCGTTGTCATGGTAATAATTGGGGTAATAAGGGCTGGAGATGAAGCCTGAGCCCTGAAGACTCCCCCCACAGGCTGCAGACACACACACACACACATGCTCAGTGCTCAGGTATTTATCCCAAATTATAATAGGAATTTTAAAAATATATAGAAACACCAACATGAAGTGCAGAACATTGTTTGTATACAATATAAAAAGACATACACTGTAATTAAATTTATCACAAATATAAGAACTATTTCATAAGTAAAATAAAAATATAAAAAATATAATAGAAAATATATGTATTGTAAATTAGTTTTAAACACAAGATTCACTATCTATCTATCTATCTATCTATCTATCTATCTATCTATCTATCTATCTATCTATCTATCTATCATTTATTTACAATGGAAAAGAGCTCACCTGGTACAGGAGCTGTAGTGGTGTAGTAACAATAATCTGAAAAAAATCAATAAAAATAATAAATTACAACATATATTCCTGCATGTCTCTTTGTCAGACAGATAGAAAGATCGAGAGACAGACAGAAAGATTTGGAGACAGACACACAGGCAGACACACAGACTATTTAAAAAAATAATAATTAGTCATGAAAGTTACCATAATAATCTTGACAGCAATTTCCATATCGTTGACATGATCTGTCACAGGAGCATAGGCTGTTGCTCATGCCGCACCGGCCATTACACATCAGAATAGCTGTACAAACACACACAGTCAAGTACTAAAGCTAAACTGTATCAAGGAGTTACAAGGCTCTAGGAGTTAATCTGGGTGTGTCATTTCCAGCATTCAAACATAAGCCTCATTATTGCCTCTTTTTTCTCTGGGTTCGGGTCATCCTTATGTCAGGGTGGAAATAATCATTGATTCATTTATTTAATTCTATTCTGTTAGATCAGTGTCTTGTTATTAGGGCATTAAAAAAGAAAGTTTATGTGCTGTAGTTTGTGTTAGGTATCTATTTGAGAAAAACTCTTAACCAAACATGATCTTTGTAGGCAGACACCAAAGTAAGGTCAGAAAGCAGCCTAATTGACTGACAAAAATATTCCGATTGATTAGTTCTACTTTACAAGAATAAACAGAAATTTTATTGAAATAAGTAGGACAAATACATACATTGGAAAGCCCATTCAGCCCTAAACCCTTGCCGAGTCACGCTGTGGTCAGTGGTGAAAACGACAGTCATGTATCTGCTGCTGGATTTGAATGAAGGTCTCTGATTCTGACCAGTCACATTACCCATAAGTGGATACTGAGCACTCGGACCATCATACACTCGGATAAAGTCACAGCACGGCTCCAAACTGAGAACAAAATCAAAAGTAATGAAACCAGCAGCACAGACTAAAAACAAACATATTTCTAAATTATAAAGATACAAAACAAGGCCAGGTGTCATTCATCAGCAAGTGGAAAAACATGAAGGTGAGTTCTTACTTGACAAAAGTGAAGCTTAACAAAACCATCTGCAGTTCCCCAGCTTGTAGGGTCCATGCACAGTTTGCGTAATTGGGATAATAATTAGGATAATTTGGGCTGAAAAATTCCCCTCGTGGTTGAGTCAGATTTCCACCACATGGAGCTCCACCTGAAAAACACCGCTGTTCTTAGTGCGTCTCAATAATATAAGCACAGTAACAGTGTAAAATTATTTCAGTTAATAGCATATACAATATTAATGATATACAGTATATTAAAAACCTTGAGGTTAGTAAAATTAAAAAAGAACAAAATACCCCTCAGTCGAAACAGTTCTAAAAACTGTTCTAAAATCATTAAAAAAACTTCCATTTCCATTCTTTTGAATGATTGCCATTCTTTGACCTGTTTTTCTGAGATGGTTTATTTTAAAATTCATCCTTAATGAGGACTTTGACAAGACGGCTGTCCTCATGCTAACCTACTCAACATGCTCCAGAAATTAAAGCAGTTATCAGTGTAACCACCTTCAAATTGACTATTTTTCTTTGAATAGCATGTTGAGAAGTGTTTTGTATCACTGCAATTGCAAGATGCCAAGGATAGCTCTGTGGTTGAAAGATCACATGTTTACCTAGTGCTCAAAGTATTTAAGTATTTAAACCAAATTATAACAGGAAGGTAAAAAATATATAAAACACCAACATGAAGTACCTAACCTTTTTTATTCAATATAAAAAACATACACTGTAATTAACTTTGTCATTAAAATCACCAATAATTATAACAAATATAACAACTATTTTATGAGTAAGTTAAGGTAAGTTACAATAGAAAAGATATAATAAAAATATATGTATTGTAAATGAGTTTTAAACACAAGATCCATTATTACAGGATCTATCTATCTATCTATCTATCATTTTTTTTTACAATAGAAAAGAGCTCACCTGTTACAGGAGCTGTAGTGGTGTAGTAACAATAATCTGAAAAAAATAAATAAAAACAATAAATTGCAACATATTTTTCTGCCCCAAACTTCTGCATGTCTGTTTGTCAGACAGACAGAAATATCGAGAGACAGATAGAAAGATTTGGAGACAGACACACAGGCAGACACACAGACTATTTAAAAAATAATAATTAGTCATGAAAGTTACCATAATAATCTGGACAGCAATTTCCATATCGTTGACATGATCTGTCACAGGAGCATAGGCTGTTGTTGGTGCCGCATCGGCCATTACACGTCAGAGTAGCTGTACAAACACACACACACACACACACACTCAGAGTCAAGTACTAAAGCTAAATTGTATCAAGACATCATATCACTTCAAATATGGACATGTGGCCGTGTCATTGGGACTACAATACAATATGAACAGATCTGTCTGGGTCTGTAGTATAAACGTTTAAAGGAAATGTGGGTGTGTCTTATAGGCTAATCTGGGAGTTAATCTAGGTGTATCATTTCCAGCATTCAAACATAAGCCTCATTATTTTTTCTCGACTGAGCTCGGGTCAAAGCAAGATCAGAAAGGATCCTAATTCACTGGCGAGAAAGACTTTACCGGCAAGAATACTTAACCTCAAAATTTAATCTTAGAAATGAGACATACCTTACAGACATACCGTACAGTAATGTGTAAGTAGATTAATGTGTGGAATATTTGGATAAATCACTACTACTCTACAAGAACAAACAGAAATTGAATTGAAATAAGTAGAACAAACACATACATTGGAAAGCCCATTCAGCCCTAAACCCTTGCCGAGTCACGCTGTGGTCAGTGGTGAAAACGACAGTCATGTATCTGCTGCTGGATTTGAATGAAGGTCTCACTTTCTGACCAGTCACATTACCCATAAGTGGATACTGAGTACTCGGACCATCATACACCCATATAAAATCACAGCACGGCTCCAAACTGAGAAAAAAAATCAAAAAGAAATCAAATCATCTCAGCACAAAGTAATGAAACCAGCAGCACAGACTAAAAACAAACATATTTCTAAATTATAAAGATACAAAACAAGGCCAGGTGTCATTCATCAGCAGGTGGAAAAACATGGATGAGTTCTTACTTGACAAAAGTAAAGTTCAACATAACGACCTTCAGTTCTCCAGCTTGCAGTGTCCATGTACAGTTTGCATTATTGGGATAGCCATTGGGATAATTTGGGCTGAAAAAATCCCCTTGTGGCTGAGTCAGATATCCACCACATGGAGCTCCACCTGAAAAACACCCCTGTTCTTAGTGCGTCTCAATAATATAAGCACAGTAACAGTGTAAAAGCTTAATCATTTAAGAATCAGTTAAGAAAATATATAATATGAATAATGTATATTAAAAACCAGCAAGTTAATATAAAATACCATTTTTTTATTTATAAGACAAGATGGCTGTCCTCATGCTAACTTTCTCAACAAGCTCCAGAAATTAAAGCAGTTATAAGTGTAACCACACTTGAAAACTTTTTCCTTAAACAGCATGTTCTGAAGTGTTTTGTATGTATCACTGCAATTGGAAGATAACAGCAGGTGTAGCTCTGTGGGTACAAGGCCACATGTTTAAACCCCGGCACCACCAAACTGCCACTTTCTGCTCAGATATATAAAAGGATAAATGTAAATCACTTTCAGTAAGGGTACTGTATTGGCAAAAGGCTATCAATGTATTTATTTATTACAAAATGACACATCATGCTTAATATCCATTTACAGTTACACTTAATGTCCAATGTCCCTGAAACCAGTTCTTGTTTAATTCAGCAGCCTTTTTTTTTTCCCTTAAACTTTTTCTTTAAAAAAAATACCCAAATTTATTAACAGGGTTGATAAGCACTATGTGATATGATATATTTAAACAGTAAAGATAAACTGTTAGATTAATATTTATGCATTAAAAAGAGATCCAAGCTATAATTTCCATGTTTTTTTTCTTCTTTTATGTGTATGTGTTATATTTTTCACTTGCATGCTAAAAGTTGTACAAAGTAAATATAACTGGATGAATCATAAACGATGTCTGTCTTCATTTCAGGATGCAAAGTAAACAAAATGTGATTATTTCAAAGGAGGGGAATCTTTTCTATACCCACTGTACGGTATATTCAGTCACAACTTTGTATTAATTTTAGGCTTAACCTGTGGTTCAGGACTGTGTACAAACATGTTGCATCACTTTTGTTAGAAAAGACAAAACAGACGCTGTCAGTGTGGAATTATTATCTATCCTGATGCTATTAACAGTAACTGGCTAGCTAAATACAGTAGCTTTTCCATGTAAGTTTAAATGTTGAGGTCACATGTAAAGTGAATTTTTGGTGAGTATCATTTACAGTATATAGAACATTTACACACCTGTTGTTGTGACCCAGTCTGTTGTGGTTTCTAATTTAAAACACAAAATAAAGAGAATTTAAAAATATTATTTACAAATTCAATTCATATCAGCCATCATCCACACACATCTACATTGTACATAAGACATGAATACTGTCAGTGTGTTAGAATTATCAGTATAAAGAAAAAAGGAAAACTTATATTGAATTGTAACAGGACAGGAAACACAACCCCATAACCTTGAGAGTGATGTTTAATTCAAATGAATCTTTGCAAATTGCACTATATAAAATAATTTCTAAACAATTATCAATACAAGGGTAGATAAACACTATTCTACAAAACACAATAATAAAGTGTTTTCCATAACACTGTATCTGATTTAGTTTCATGACTATATACCTGCTTGTTCAGATAGATTTAAACAGAAACGATAAACAGGAAAGATAAATTTTTTATAAATTTTTAGTTAAACTTATCCCATATGTCTAATGCCCCTGAAGCAAATTCTTGTATAATTAAGCTGGCTTTTTTGTCTTAAAGTAAAAAAAAAAAAATTGTAAAAAACACCTCTTGTTCACAAATTTGAGTGAAAGTTCCTCAAAGCACTGACACTGACACTGGAGACTCCTTCCATTAAAGCTAAATAAATGTCTCCTTTCCCAGGAGAAAACCTTACGGTATCAGCAGCACAAGTCAATGTGAATGAGCTGTTACTATAGAAAAGATACTAATACAAACAATAGCACTCATATAAACTTGTGATGTGCAGCTGCACTACTGTCAAACCTGCTCTTACAGAAGCAACTCCTTCTGACCAATCAGAATACATAATTCAATGTTGCTCCACTGTTATGGCATATTACATGTATTTAAAGTAAAAAAAAAATAAACAAATAGAAAACTATCTATCAAGCTTTACACAAATGAACATATGAACACAAATAAACTAATATTCAATATTCATATTGTAATGAGTTTTCTGTCCCCCAATAAATTTTTTAAAAATGATAAAATAAAGACTTGTATTAAAGTAAAAAAAAAAAAAAGAATTAATACACATATGCAGTAAATACACAACAAAAGTTATGAAGAAGTTTGCAAAGAAAGTGTACCTGTTGTTGGTTGTACAGTTGTGTTGGTACAATAATCTATAAAAGAGATGTAAAAAGAATATATATATTTGCACAGTGTAGCATAAAAAAATCTGTGCTAATGATTTGTTATATTTTTATATATTTAAGTATTGACCCCTCATTTATTCAGATTTTACTTCTAAAGCGTTTTTGTATTTTAAACATTGTCTTGGAGATTAGTTCTCCAGGCTTCCTGAAGGAATTATTTTATTGTTTTAGCCCATTCGCTGTACTGAGCAATTTCAAAGTCACACAGTGTCACACATGAAACACAATCTTTAGTTTTTTCTTACAGACATAATCTTCGCAACAGTATCCATAGGGCAGACAGGAGCTGGTGCAGGAACAGATACCACCATCCAAACCACAACGATCCCTACAGGTAATGTAGTCTACAAAGTAATATTTACAAAATAAGCTTACATTCACTGGATAAACTTCAATTCAATACGTTTGTTAAATATTAAAATTATTTACCTGTTATCAGTGCATTAATAGTTCATTCATCTTATTACTACTACTATCTAATACTTCCTACCTACTGTAGGTGTGTTTTCTGTTGTTGTTGGTGTTTCTGTTGTTGTTGTTGTACTGTAGCAATAATCTATATGTAAGATGATTAAACGGTTAACATTATTTATGCATTCATAGCATAACATCACATTTTTAAATATGAACTGTCATGAAAAATATAGACGTTTTTAATAATAGCTTACATTAACCTTTTTTTTTTTTACTCTGGTTTTGTTCTCACCGTAATAATCATGACAGCAGTTTCCATAGTACTGACAGGAGCTGGTGCAGGAACATCCCCCGAGATTGTATCCACAGTTATACAGGCAGGAATAATGAGCTACAACAATCAATAAGAATAATTACAGTTTTTTACTATAATAATATAATAATAAGATTATTACTATGACATTATATGGGCAAAACAATTAGATGAATTAAATTATTATTTGAGTTCAAGTATGTCTTAAATCATATTGTTAATTATGTGATTATACTTAAATTACTATCCTTATCAAATATATCTGTTATAGTCAAGTTATATTAAATGTCAGGGGAAAAGGGGGTGCCAATACTTACCATCATATAATTTACTGTATAAGCTATGATTCGCGTGTCACAAACTATTTACCAGCAGTTATTGTTAAACCACAGACTTACAATTTCTTAACAAGTAAGGATACATTGAATAAAGGAAAAGCATGTAGTTATTGATCTAATAAGAATAATATAAAATTTAA
This sequence comes from Clarias magur, assembly GCA_013621035.1. Classification (NCBI taxonomy): domain Eukaryota; kingdom Metazoa; phylum Chordata; class Actinopteri; order Siluriformes; family Clariidae; genus Clarias; species Clarias magur. The sequence goes on along the minus strand of QNUK01000061.1, from coordinate 2,377,172 downwards.
GAGCACTTAGTAATAGTCCTAATGCCCAGCATATACTATTATTTGTCTTCTTTAAAAAGAAAAAAACAACAACACAAAACTCATATTACTTAATACCTTTCAGTGTACATTTAAATGCTGATGTCACTTACAAAGTGGATTTTGGTAAGTCTCATTTATATATATCATGTACACACCTGTTGTTGAGTCTAAGTACGGTGTGGTTTCTATAAAAAAAAAAAAAGCATTAGGTCAAGTGAAGACATTATCTAAGCTTAAAGAGGATGAAAAATACAATTTATGAATGCAATTTATGTCAGCTGTCATCCAACCAAACCCACTTTGTATGTAATGCATAAATACTGTGATGTATTAAGGTTTTAAAAGAAAAACGTAAAGTCAGACCTAAACCACAAAATTATTTTGGATTGTAACAGGAGAAAAACATGTGAATATGGAAAACCTACTAGTCAAGTCAAGTCAAATAGTCAAGTAGGCTTTTATTGTCATTCCAACCATATACAGTTAGTACACAGTGAAACGAAACAACGTTCCTCCAGGACCAGGTGCTACATACAGGCAACAACATAAATTTACAACACAAATATTTTACATTTTTAAGTTAATCTAAAAGACCTATACTACAGTTTATAGCAAATAATCACCCTTTTTAAAATAATCTAATGGTGTTGCTTTCCAGCCTGAAATGAATACAGACCATTTTTGTTTTATCCAACTGTATTTACTCAATGCAACTATATAAAGAAAGATACAGATTGTCCTCAAGAATTCAATTTTCCATATCAGTGATTCTGCTTTTTTCCCCCTATTTTTTTCTTTTATGTGTAGGTGTTATATCTTTCACTAGCATGTTAAAAGTTGCAAGTAAATATAGCTGGATGAAACATAAACTATGTCTGTCTTCATTTCAGGATGCAAAGCAGCAAAATGTGATTATTTTAAGAGAGTTGATTATTTTCTACAGTATGCCCACTGTATATTCTGTCACAACTTTAAGCTGTATTCATTCTTTTTTTTTTTCCCCGGATTTTGGATTTTCTCCCTAATTTAGTCGTGTCCAATTCCTCCCCGTCACTAGGGGGCTCCCACATTAAGGCTACTACTACCACTCAGCCGGGAGGGCCGAAGACTATCACGTGTTTCCTCCGAACCGCATGCCAGCCGACCGCATCTTTTCGAACTGCTCGCTCGCGCACCGTTGGGGGCGGCGTAACACAGCGCTATCCGCTCCCTCCGCTGCGCGAGCTCACAGACGCCCCTGACTGGCTGTAGAGCCGTGATTAATGTGGGAGCACTAAGTACCTCTCATCCCTCCCCTCTGAGAGAGCTCGGCCAATCAGCTCTCTCTAGACCTCCGGCTGCGAGAGGTTACAGCACCACCCGGGATTCGAACTAGCGAACTCCGGATGATAGGGCGAGCGCTTTTACCACTGCGCCACTCGGAGGCCCGGCTGTATTCAAGCTTAACCTGTGGTTCAGGACTGTTGTTGTAGCCACAGTTACACAGGCAGGAACAATGAGCTACAACAAACAATAAGTAATAAGTATAGTTTTTAACTATAATAATATAATAATAAACTTATTACTATATAAAATATGATTATTATTATTATTACTATTAGCTTAAATTGTAACTATTATTTGAGTTTAAATATGTTTTAAATCAAATTGTTTATTCTGTGATTATACTTACTGTGAATTATAGCACTATCCAAGTCCTATCTACTAGTATATCTGTCGTAGTCAAGTTCTGTTAAATGTCACAAAAAGGATGTGGCATTTACAGTACCATTATATCAATTTTAAGCTTTGATTTGCGTGTCACAAACTATTTACTAGCAGTTATTGTTAAACCCAAGCTTTCAATTTCTTAATAAGTAAGAAGATATTAAATAAAGGAAAATCACATACTGTAGTTATTGAACTAATAAGCATAATGTAAAAAGTATAAGAGCACATAGTAATAAGCCTAATGCCCAGCATATGCTATTTTTTGTTTTCTTAAAAAAGAAAAAAGTGACACAAAACCCATGTTACTGAGTAACATTTCAGTGTACATTTAAATGTTGAGGTCACTAACAAAGTGGATTTTGGTAAGTCTCGTTTATATATAACAATTACACACCTGTTGTTGAGTCTAAGTATGTTGTGGTTTCTATTAAAAAAATAATAATAAAAGAAACATTAGGTCAAGACATTATCTAACTATATGAGGTAAAAGGAGGATTGAAAATACACAATATAAAATACACCTTGAAAACACAACTACATTATATGTATTGCATAAATACTTTTATGTATTAAGGTGTTAAAAGTAAAATCTAAAGTCAGACCTAAACCATAAAATGATATTGAATTGTAACAGGAGAAGAACATGTGGATATAGAAAACCTACTGCCGTGTATAGCAAATAATCACCCCATTTAAAATAATCTAATCGTGTTGCTTTCCAGCCTGAAATGAAGACTGACCATTTTTGTCTTATCCAACTACTCAGTGCAACTATGTAAAGAAAATACAGTATAAAACCAACATGTCAGAGAAACACAGAATAAAAAAAAATTTAAAAAAAACAAGAATCACTGCTTTGGAAGAGGATCACTCCCTCCTAAAAATGACTTGTAAAAAAGTCTGACTAGGCCAGATTGTCCTCAAGACTTTAATGGTATTTTGCCCTATCCAAGTTTTTCCCGCCTATTTTTGTTCTTTTATGCGTAGGTGTTACATCTTTCACTGGCATGTTAAAAGTTGTACCGAGTAAATATGGCTGGATGAAACATAAACTAGGTCTGTTTTCATTTCAGGATGCAAAGCAACAAAAGTATGTGATTATTTTAAAGGGAGGTGATTCTTTTCCTATACAGACTGTATATTCAGTCACAACTTTAGACTGTATTCATTTTAGGCTTAACCTGTGGTTCAAGTCTGTGTACAAACATGTTGCATCACTTTTGTTAGAAAAGACAAAACAGACGCTGTCAGTGTGGAATTATTATCTATCCTGATGCTATTAACAGTAACTGGCTAGCTAAACACCGTAGCTTTTCCATGTAAGTTTAAATGTTGAGGTCACATGTAAAGTGAATTTTGACGAGTGTCATTTATATATAACATTTACACACCTGTTGTTGTGACCCAGTCTGTTGTGGTTTCTAATTTAAAACACAAAATAAAGAGAATTTAAAAATATTATTTACAAATTCAATTCATATCAGCCATCATCCACACACATCTACATTGTACATAAGACATGAATACTGTCAGTGTGTTAGAATTATCAGTATAAAGAAAAAAGGAAAACTTATATTGAATTGTAACAGGACAGGAAACACAACCCCATAACCTTGAGTGTGATGTTTAATTCAAATGTATCTTTGCAAACTGCACTTCATAAAACAATTTCCTAAAAATGATCAATACAAGGGTAGATAAATACTATGCAACAAAACACAATAATAAAGTGTTTTTCATGACGCTGTATATACCTGCTTGTTCAGATAGATTGAAACAGAAAAAATAAACAGGAAATATAAATTTTTATAAATTTTTAGTTACACTTCCATATGTCCAATGCCCCTGAAACAAATTATTGTATAATTAAGCTGGCTTTTTTTTGTCTTAAAGTAATAAATAAAAAAAAAACTACTTGTAAAAAACACCTCTTGTTCACAAATTTGAGTGAAAGTTCCTCAAAGCACTGACACTGACACTAGAGACTCCTTCCATTAAAGCTAAATAAATGTCTCCTTTCCCAGGAGAAAACCTTACGGTATCAGCAGCACAAGTCAATGTGAATGAGCTGTTACTATAGAAAAGATACTAATACAAACAATAGCACTCATATAAACTTGTGATGTGCAGCTGCACTACTGTCAAACCTGCTCTTACAGAAGCAACTCCTTCTGACCAATCAGAATACATAATTCAATGTTGCTCCACTGTTATGGCATATTACATGTATTTAAAGTAAAAAAAAAAATAGAAAACTATCTCTCAAGCTTTACACAAATGAACATATGAACACAAATAAACTAATATTCAATATTCATATTGTAATGATTTTTCTGTGCCCTAATACATTCTTAAAAATTATAAAATAAAGACCTGTATTAAAGTAAAAAAAAATGGTTTATATAAATACAGTTATGAAGAAGTTTGCAAAGAAAGTGTACCTGTTGTTGGTTGTACAGTTGTGTTGGTACAATAATCTATAAAAGAGATGTAAAAAGAATATATATATTTGCACTGTGTAGCATAAAAAAATCTGTGCTAATGATTTGTTATATTTTTATATATTTAAGTATTGACCCCTCATTTATTCAGATTTTACTTCTAAAGCGTTTTTGTATTTTAAACATTGTCTTGGAGATTAGTTCTCCGGGCTTCCTGAAGGAATTATTTTATTGTTTTAGCCCATTCGCTGTACTGAGCAATTTCAAAGTCACACAGTGTCACACATGAAACACAATCTTTAGTTTTTTCTTACAGACATAATCTTCGCAACAGTATCCATAGGGCAGACAGGAGCTGGTGCAGGAACAGATACCACCATCCAAACCACAACGATCCCTACAGGTAATGTAGTCTACAAAGTAATATTTACAAAATAAGCTTACATTCACTGGATAAACTTCAATTCAATACGTTTGTTAAATATTAAAATTATTTACCTGTTATCAGTGCATTAATAGTTCATTCATCTTATTACTACTACTATCTAATACTTCCTACCTACTGCCGGTGTAGTTTCTATTGTTGTTGTTGGTGTTTCTGTTGTTGGTGTTTCTGTTGTTCTTTCTGTTGTTGTGTATATTGTAGTTTCTTCTGTTGTTGTTGTACTGTAGCAATAATCTATATGTAAGATGATTCAAAAGTTAACATTATTTATGCATTCATAGCATAACATCACATTTTTAAATATGAACTGTCATGAAAAATATAGACGTTTTTAATAATAGCTTACATTAACCTTTTTTTTTTTTTTTTACTCTGGTTTTGTTCTCACCGTAATAATCATGACAGCAGTTTCCATAGTACTGACAGGAGCTGGTGCAGGAACATCCCCCGAGATTGTATCCACAGTTATACAGGCAGGAATAATGAGCTACAACAATCAATAAGAATAATTACAGTTTTTTACTATAATAATATAATAATAAGATTATTACTATGACATTATATGGGCAAAACAATTAGATGAATTAAATTATTATTTGAGTTCAAGTATGTCTTAAATCATATTGTTAATTATGTGATTATACTTAAATTACTATCCTTATCAAATATATCTGTTATAGTCAAGTTATATTAAATGTCAGGGGAAAAGGGGGTGCCAATACTTACCATCATATCATTTACTGTATAAGCTATGATTCGCGTGTCACAAACTATTTACCAGCAGTTATTGTTAAACCACAGACTTACAATTTCTTAACAAGTAAGGATACATTGAATAAAGGAAAAGCATGTAGTTATTGATCTAATAAAAATAATATAAAATTTAAGAGCACTTAGTAACAGGCCTAATGCCCAGCATATACTATTATTTGTTTTCTTTAAAAAGAAAAAAACAACAACACAAAACTCATATTACTTAATACCTTTCAGTGTACATTTAAATGCTGATGTCACTTACAAAGTGGATTTTGGTAAGTCTCATTTATATATATCATGTACACACCTGTTGAGTCTAAGTACGGTGTGGTTTCTATAAAAAAAAAAAAAAAAAAACATTAGGTCAAGTGAAGACATTATCTAAGCTTAAAGAGGATTAAAAATACAATTTATGAATGCAATTTATGTCAGTTGTCATCCAACCAAACCCACTTTGTATGTAATGCATAAATACTGTGATGTATTAGGGTTTTAAAAGAAAAACGTAAAGTCAGACCTAAACCATAAAATTATTTTGGATTGTAACAGGAGAAAAACATGTGAATATGGAAAACCTACTAGTCAAGTCAAGTCAAATAGTCAAGTAGACATTTATTGTCATTCCAACCATATACAGTTAGTACACAGTGAAACGAAACAACGTTCCTCCAGGACCAGGGTGCTACATACAGGCAACAACATAAATTTACAACACAAATATTTTACATTTTTAAGTTAATCTAAAAGAACTATACTAGAGTTTATAGCAAATAATCACCCTTTTTAAAATAATCTAATGGTGTTGCTTTCCAGCCTGAAATGAATACAGACCATTTTTGTTTTATCCAACTGTATTTACTCAATGCAACTATATAAAGAAAGATACAGATTGTCCTCAAGAATTAAATTTTCCATGTCAGTGATTCTGTTTTTTCCACCCTAAAAACAATTTTTATCCTGATGCTATTAACAGTAACTGGCTACCTAAACACCGTAGCTTTTCCATGTAAGTTTAAATGTTGAGGTCACATATAAAGTGAATTTTTGGTGAGTGTCATTTACAGTATATAGAACATTTACACACCTGCTGTTGTGACCCAGTCTGTTGCGATTTCTAATTTAAAACACAAAATAAAGAGAATTTAAAAATACAATTTACAAATCCAATTCATATCAGCCATCATCCACACACATCTACATTGTACACATTACATGAATACTGTGCGTGTATTAAGGTGTGAATAGAATTATTATATTGAATTGTAACAGGACAGGAAACATAACACCGTGACTTTGAGTGTGATGTTGCTTAATTCAAATGTATCTTTGCAAACTGCACTATATAAAACAAATTTCTAAAAATGATCAATGCAAGGGTAGATAAACACTACGCTACAAAATACAATAATAAAGTGTTTTTTCTTGGCTCTGTTGTTTTGACTGCTGTATCTGATGTAGTTTCATGACTATATAACTTCTTGTCCAGTTAAACATGAAAGATAAACTGTTAGATTAATAGTCAAGCATTAAAAAGACGTCCAGGTTATTATGACATCTTATATCACACACACACACACACACACACACACACACACACACACACACACACACACACACACACACACACAAACACACACAAACACACACACACACACACACACACAAACACACACACACACACACACACACACAGTTAAGAAGTAAACTGTAGAACTCATGAGATTAGGAAGGCCACCTCTACCTGTGGTTGTGCTTATGGACATATCTGTTTCACACACACAGTTATGTAAACTATAGACCACAGAGTAAGAAAGTCAATATTAAACCTCTACCTGGGGTTGTGGTTTCCAATATTTCTGTTTAAACAGATCAAATAAATGTTATTGTTACATAATAAACTATAACATTGTGAATTTATGATTGCTTGCAACTACATAAGAAATTTTTCTAAAAAGTATTTATACAATGGTAGATAAGCATAAAGAATAAAGAGTTTTCCATGGCTCTGTGGTGGTGACTGCTGCAAAATTATGAAATTCTGGTTTGTGATTGGACAGAAGTTGTTGATTAGTTGTCTATAAAAAGCTTCTCTGACACAAAATGCTAATAATGGGAACTGTAAACACAACAGCGTGACCTTGATTGTGATGTTGCTCAAGTTAAAATGTGTCTTTGCTGCTTTTAACACAATTTCTTTTAAATTTCACAATTTAACTCACATTACACTGCAAAATACAATAATAAAGTGTGGTGGTGACTGCTGTAACTGATGGAGCTTTGGGACTATATTACGCCTTTTTCAGAAATATTTAAACAGTACAAATAAACTGTTAGATTAATAGTCAAGCATTTAAAAAGAGGCCCAAATGATTATTTTTATAATCATTTGGACCAGTTTGGGTTGTTTTTAACCCAGCATTTTTTTAGAGTGTACATACTGTAATAAACTGTGAGTTCCTTGTTTATGATTGGTCAGAAGTTGTTGATTAGTTTTCTAAGGCTGACTAATTTTTCCTGAACCTTAACATTGTTTGTAACCAAGTTACATCTGTTCATGGAAATAGTGTCCCCTTTTGCCAGTGGCGTCTTCAGCAGGATAATGCGCTTAGTCCCGTTACTGGGAAGTCTGTGCGGATCTCAGAAAAAGTCTTTCAGCTCAAGGGGAAGCGTTGTCACTGTGGTTTTCACCAGTAATAACTCTATTAATGGCGGAGGATTTATCACGCACTGGGTTTTCACAGGTGAGCTGTTTACACAGGACTGTGTACAAACATGTTGCATCACTTTTGTTAGAAAAGACAAAACAGACGCTGTCAGTGTGGAATTATTATCTATCCTGATGCTATTAACAGTAACTGGCTAGCTAAATACAGTAGCTTTTCCATGTAAGTTTTATATGTTGAGGTCACATATAAAGTGAATTTTTGGTGAGTGTCATTTACAGTATATATAACATTTACACACCTGCTGTTGTGACCCAGTCTGTTGCGATTTCTAATTTAAAACACAAAATAAAAATAATTTAAAAATACAATTTACAAATGCAATTCATATCAGCCATCATCCACACACATCTACATTGTACACATTACATGAATACTGTGAGTGTATTAAGGTGTGAATAGAATGATTATATTGAATTGTAACAGGACAGGAAACATAACACCGTGACTTTGAGTGTGATGTTGCTTAATTCAAATGTATCTTTGCAAATTGCACTAAATAAAACAATTTTCTAAAAATGATCAATGCAAGGGTAGATAAACACTACGCTACAAAATACAATAATAAAGTGTTTTTTCTTGGCTCTGTTGTTTTGACTGCTGTATCTGATGTAGTTTCATGACTATATAACTTCTTGTTCAGATAAACATGAAAGATAAACTGTTAGATTAATAGTCAAGCATTAAAAAGACGTCCAAGTTATTATGACATCTTATATCACACACACACACACACACACACACACACACACACACACACACACACACACACACACACAGTTAAGAAGTAAACTGTAGAACTCATGAGATTAGGAAGGCCACCTCTACCTGCGGTTGTGCTTATGGACATATCTGTTTCACACACACAGTTATGAAGTAAACTATAGACCATAGAGTAAGAAAGTCAATATTAAACCTCTACCTGCCGTTGTGGTTTCCAATATTTCTGTTTAAACAGATCAAATAAATGTTAGTTACATAATAAACTATAACATTGTGAATTTATGATTGCTTGCACTACATAAGAATTTTTTCTAAAAAGTATTTATACAATGGTAGATAAGCATAAAGAATAAAGAGTTTTCCATGGCTCTGTGGTGGTGACTGCTGCAAAATTATGAAATTCTGGTTTGTGATTGGACAGAAGTTGTTGATTAGTTGTCTATAAAAAGCTTCTCTGACACAAAATGCTAATAATGGGAACTGTAAACACAACAGCGTGACCTTGATTGTGATGTTGCTTAATTTAAAATGTGTCTTTGCTGCTTTTAACACAATTACTTTTAAATTTCACAATTTAACTCACATTACACTGCAAAATACAATAATAAAGTGTGGTGGTGACTGCTGTAACTGATGGAGCTTTGTATTTTTTTAATATTTAAACAGTACAAATAAACTGTTAGATTAATAGTCAAGCATTAAAAAGAGGTCCAAATGATTATGACATTTTATATCCCACACAGTTATGATGTGTATAGACCTCACGAGAGTAAAAAAGCCAATATTAACCCTCTTGTGGTTTAATTATTGTTGTTGTTTTAATTATATCTGTTTAAACAGATAAGATCAAAATTAATATTACATAATAAACTGAGAAATCCTGGTTTGTGATTGGTCATAAGTTGTTGATTATTTGTCTGTAACAGCTACTTTGACACCAATTGCTAATAATGGGAACCTTAATGCGCTTATTCAAATATGTTATAACATAAGGCAATTTCTTATAAAATGATCAATACAAGGGTAAATAAACATTACACTGCAAAATACATTAATAAAGTCTGGTAGTGACTGCTGTATCTATATACATTAACTGCTTGTTCAGATAAATATATGTATTAAAAAGGGTCCACATTATGCATTAAAATGAGGTCCAAGTTATTATGACATATTAAACACACACCCATACACACACAGTTAAGAAGTAAACTGTGGAATTCATGAGAGTAGGAAGGTCACTTCTACCTGTGCTTGCAGTTACGGAATCTGTTAAAACAGACAAAATTAGAGTTAATATCACATAATAGAAATCCAAGTTTAGAGGTCCAAGTTATTATGACATCTTATATCACACACACATTTATGAATTGTACAGACCTCATGAGAGTGAGAAAGTAAATATTAAACCTACCTGGGGTTGTGGTTTCAGATATATCTGTTTAAACAGATAAGGAAAAAGTTAATCTTACATACTGCAATAAACTGTGAGATCCTTGTTTATGATTGGTCAGAAGTTGTTGATTAGTTTTCTAAGGCTGACTAATTTTTCCTGAACCTTAACATTGTTTGTAACCAAGTTACATCTGTTCATGGAAATAGTGTCCCCTTTTGCCAGTGGCGTCTTCAGCAGGATAATGCGCTTAGTCCCGTTACTGGGAAGTCTGTGCGGATCTCAGAAAAAGTCTTTCAGCTCAAGGGGAAGCGTTGTCACTGTGGTTTTCACCAGTAATAACTCTATTAATGGCGGAGGATTTATCACGCACTGGGTTTTCACAGGTGAGCTGTTTACACAGGACTGTGTACAAACATGTTGCATCACTTTTGTTAGAAAAGACAAAACAGACGCTGTCAGTGTGGAATTATAATCTATCCTGATGCTATTAACAGTAACTGGCTAGCTAAATACAGTAGCTTTTCCATGTAAGTTTTATATGTTGAGGTCACATGTAAAGTGAATTTTTGGTGAGTGTCATTTACAGTATATATAACATTTACACACCTGCTGTTGTGACCCAGTCTGTTGCGATTTCTAATTTAAAACACATAATAAAGAGAATTTAAAAATACAATTTACAAATCCAATTCATATCAGCCATCATCCACACACATCTACATTGTACACATTACATGAATACTGTGAGTGTATTAAGGTGTGAATAGAATTATTATATTGAATTGTAACAGGACAGGAAACATAACACCGTGACTTTGAGTGTGATGTTGCTTAATTCAAATGTATCTTTGCAAACTGCACTATATAAAACAATTTTCTAAAAATGATCAATGCAAGGGTAGATAAACACTACGCTACAAAATACAATAATAAAGTGTTTTTTCTTGGCTCTGTTGTTTTGACTGCTGTATCTGATGTAGTTTCATGACTATATAACTTCTTGTTCAGATAAACATGAAAGATAAACTGTTAGATTAATAGTCAAGCATTAAAAAGACGTCCAAGTTATTATGACATCTTATATCATACACACACACACACACACACACACACACACACACACACACACACACAAACACACACACACACAAACACACACACACACACACACAGTTAAGAAGTAAACTGTAGAACTCATGAGATTAGGAAGGCCACCTCTACCGGCGGTTGTGCTTATGGACATATCTGTTTCACACACACAGTTATGAAGTAAACTATAGACCACAGAGTAAGAAAGTCAATATTAAACCTTTACCTGGGGTTGTGGTTTCCAATATTTCTGTTTAAACAGATCAAATAAATGTTAATGTTACATAATAAACTATAACATTGTGAATTTATGATTGCTTGCACTACATAAGATTTTTTTCTAAAAAGTATTTATACAATGGTAGATAAGCATAAAGAATAAAGAGTTTTCCATGGCTCTGTGGTGGTGACTGCTGCAAAATTGTGAAATTCTGGTTTGTGATTGGACAGAAGTTGTTGATTAGTTGTCTATAAAAAGCTTCTCTGACACAAAATGCTAATAATGGGAACTGTAAACACAACAGCATGACCTTGATTGTGATGTTGCTTAATTTAAAATGTGTCTTTGCTGCTTTTAACACAATTTCTTTTCAATTTCACAATTTAACTCACATTACACTGCAAAATACAATAATAAAGTGTGGTGGTGACTGCTGTAACTGATGGAGCTTTGGGACTATATTACGCCTTTTTCAGAAATATTTAAACAGTAAAAATAAACTGTTAGATTAATAGTCAAGCATTAAAAAGAGGTCCAAATGATTATGACATTTTATATCACACACAGTTATGATGTGTATAGACCTCATGAGAGTAAAAAAGCCAATATTAACCCTCTTGTGGTTTATTATTGTTGTTGTTTTAATTATATCTGTTTAAACAGATAAGATCAAAGTTAATATTACATAATAAACTGAGAAATCCTGGTTTGTGATTGGTCATAAGTTGTTGATTATTTGTCTGTAACAGCTACTTTGACACCAATTGCTAATAATGGGAACCTTAATGCGCTTATTCAAATATGTTATAACATAAGGCAATTTCTTATAAAATGATCAATACAAGGGTAAATAAACATTACACTGCAAAATACATTAATAAAGTCTGGTAGTGACTGCTGTATCTATATACATTAACTGCTTGTTCAGATAAATATATGTATAAAAAGGTCCACATTATGCATTAAAATGAGGTCCAAGTTATTATGACATATTAAACACACACCCATACACACACAGTTAAGAAGTAAACTGTGGAATTCATGAGAGTAGGAAGGTCACTTCTACCTGTGCTTGCAGTTACGGAATCTGTTAAAACAGACAAAATTAGAGTTAATATCACATAATAGAAATCCAAGTTTAGTGGTCCAAGTTATTATGACATCTTATATCACACACACATTTATGAATTGTACAGACCTCATGAGAGTAAGAAAGTAAATATTAAACCTACCTGGGGTTGTTATTTCAAATATATCTGTGTAAACAGATAAGGAAAAAGTTAATCTTACATACTGTAATAAACTGTGAGATCCTTGTTTATGATTGGTCAGAAGTTGTTGATTAGTTTTCTAAGGCTGACTAATTTTTCCTGAACCTTAACATTGTTTGTAACCAAGTTACATCTGTTCATGGAAATAGTGTCCCCTTTTGCCAGTGGCGTCTTCAGCAGGATAATGCGCTTAGTCCCGTTACTGGGAAGTCTGTGCGGATCTCAGAAAAAGTCTTTCAGCTCAAGGGGAAGCGTTGTCACTGTGGTTTTCACCAGTAATAACTCTATTAATGGCGGAGGATTTATCACGCACTGGGTTTTCACAAGTGAGCTGTTTACACAGGACTGTGTACAAACATGTTGCATCACTTTTGTTAGAAAAGACAAAACAGACGCTGTCAGTGTGGAATTATTATCTATCCTGATGCTATTAACAGTAACTGGCTAGCTAAATACAGTAGCTTTTCCATGTAAGTTTAAATGTTGAGGTCACATATAAAGTGAATTTTTGGTGCGTGTCATTTACAGTACATAGAACATTTACACACCTGCTGTTGTGACCCAGTCTGTTGCGATTTCTAATTTAAAACACATAATAAAGAGAATTTAAAAATACAATTTACAAATCCAATTCATATCAGCCATCATCCACACACATCTACATTGTACACATTACATGAATACTACAAAATACTTAATAATAAAGTGTTTTTTCTTGGCTCTGTTGTTTTGACTGCTGTATCTGATGTAGTTTCATGACTATATAACTTCTTGTTCAGATAAACATGAAAGATAAACTGTTAGATTAACACACACACACACACACACACACACACACACACACACACACACACACACACACACACACACAGTTAAGAAGTAAACTGTAGAACTCATGAGATTAGGAAGGCCACCTCTACCTGCGGTTGTGCTTATGGACATATCTGTTTCACACACACAGTTATGTAAACTATAGACCACAGAGTACGAAAGTCGATATTAAACCTCTACCTGCTGTTGTGACCCAGTCTGTTGCGATTTCTAATTTAAAACACAAAATAAAGAGAATTTAAAAATACAATTTACAAATGCAATTCATATCAGCCATCATCCACACACATCTACATTGTACACATTACATGAATACTGTGAGTGTATTAAGGTGTGAATAGAATTATTATATTGAATTGTAACAGGACAGGAAACATAACACCGTGACTTTGAGTGTGATGTTGCTTAATTCAAATGTATCTTTGCAAATTGCACTAAATAAAACAATTTTCTAAAAATGATCAATGCAAGGGTAGATAAACACTACGCTACAAAATACAATAATAAAGTGTTTTTTCTTGGCTCTGTTGTTTTGACTGCTGTATCTGATGTAGTTTCATGACTATATAACTTCTTGTTCAGATAAACATGAAAGATAAACTGTTAGATTAATAGTCAAGCATTAAAAAGACGTCCAAGTTATTATGACATCTTATATCACACACACACACACACACACACACACACACACACACACACACACACACACACACACACAGTTATGAAGTAAACTATAGACCACAGAGTAAGAAAGTCAATATTAAACCTCTACCTGCCGTTGTGGATTCTGATATTTCTGTTTAAACAGATAAAATAAATGTTAATGTTACATAACAAACTGTAACATTGTGAATTTATGATTGCTTGCAACTACATAAGAATTTTTTCTAAAAAAGTATTTACACAATGGTAGATAAGCATAAAGAATAAAGAGTTTTCCATGGCTCTGTGGTGGTGACTGCTGCAAAATTGTGAAATTCTGGTTTGTGATTGGACAGAAGTTGTTGATTAGTTGTCTATAAAAAGCTTCTCTGATGCCAAATGCTAACAATGGGAACTGTAATCACAACAGCATGACCTTCAGTGTGATGTTGCTTAAATGTGTCTTTGCTGCTTGCACAACATAACACAATTTCTTATAAAAAATTATCCTTATAAGGGTAGAAAAACATTACACTGCAAAATACAATAATAAAGTGTGGTGCTGACTGCTGTATCTGATGGAGCTTTTTAAACTGTTAGATTAATAGTCAAGAATTAAAAAGAGGTCTACATTATTATGACATCACACACAAATAATAAATCATAACACAGTGAAATTAACTAGAAATTAGTCTAACTAACAGCTACTTTGACACCAATTGCTAATAATTCAATAATGGGAACCTTAATGCTCTTATTCAAATATGTTACAACATAAGGCAATTTCCTATGAAATTATCAATACAAGGGTAAATAAACATTACACTACAAAGTACAATAATAAATTGTGGTGGTGACTGCTGTATCTGATGTAGTTGCATGACTATACTGTATATGTTAACTGCTTGTTCAGATATATTTAAATATATATTAATGCATATAAAGGGCAACATTACAGGTGTTTAGGCATTAAAACGAGGTCCAAGTTATTATGACATATTTCCCATATGCACATATACACACACACACACACAGTTAAGAAGTAAACAGTAAAACTAATGAGAGTAGGGAGGTACCTGCAGTTGTGCTTATGAAATCTGTTTAAACAAATAAAATAAAAGTTATTATCACTAATAAACTATAACATTGTGAAATCCTGATTTGTAAATGATCAGAAGTTGTTTATTAGAAACAGTGAAGATAAACTGTCAGATTCATATTTAAGCATTAAAAAGAGGTCCAAGTTATTAATGCCTCTTATATCACACACAGTTATGACGTGTATAGACCTCATGAGAGTAAAAAGGTCAATATTAACCCTCTTGTGGTTTAATATTGTTGTGATTTTAAATATATCTGTTTAAAAAGATAAGATAAAAGTTAAGATAAATATATGTATTAAAAAAGATCAACATTATGCATTAAAATGAGGTCCACGTTTTTATGACATATTACACACACCCACACGCACACACACAGTTACTGTATGAAGTAAACTATAGACCACAGAGTAAGAAAGTCAATATTAAACCCTCTACCTCCGGTTGTGGTTTCCAATACTTCTGTTTAAACAGATAAAATAAAAGATAATGTTACATAATAAACTATAACATTGTGAATTTATGATTGCTTGCAACTACATAATAATTTTTTTCTAAAAAGTATTTATACAATGGTAGATAAGCATAAAGAATAAAGAGTTTTCCATGGCTCTGTGGTGGTGACTGCTGCAAAATTGTGAAATTCTGGTTTGTGATTGGACAGAAGTTGTTGATTAGTTGTCTATAAAAAGCTTCTCTGATGCCAAATGCTAATAATGGGAACTGTAAACACAACAGCATGACCTTCAGTGTGATGTTGCTCAAGTTAAAATGTCTCTCTGCTGCTTTTAACACAATTTCTTATAAAAAAAAAAAAATAAATCCATATAAGAGTAGAAAAACATTACACTGCAAAATACCATAATAAAGTGTGGTGCTGACTGCAACTGCTTGTTCAGATAAATATATGTATAAAAAAGGTCATTATGCATTAAAATGAGGTCCAAGTTATTATGACATATTAAACACACACCCATACACACACAGTTAAGAAGTAAACTGTGGAATTCATGAGAGTAGGAGGGTCACTTCTACCTGTGCTTGCAGTTACAGAATCTGTTAAAACAGACAAAATTAGAGTTAATATCACATAATAGAGGTCCAAGTTTAGAGGTCCAAGTTATTATGACATCTTATATCACACAAACATTTGAATTGTATAGACCTCATGAGAGTAAGAAACTCAATATTAAACCTACCTGGGGTTGTGGTTTCAGATATATCTGTTTAAACAGATAAGAAAAAAAGTTAATAGTACATAATAAACTGTGAAATCCTGGTTTTATGATTTGTCAGAAGTTGATTAGTTTTCTAAGGCTGACAAATTTTTCCTGAACCTTAACCATGGTTGTAAATAAGTTACACCCATTCATGGAAATAGTGTCCCCTTTTGCCAGTGGCATCTTTCAGCAGGATAATGCGCTCTGACACACTGCACACATTCAACTTTTTGAGGAGCTTGACAAGGAGTTCAGAGTGTTGACTGTCTAAGTGTCTCCTGTGATTCAGGCTGTTGTACACATAATGCTACCCTGCTCACAGCTCTAGTTGCGTCATGTATGAAGCATATTTTGGTGATCCTTTTTTCTATGTAACATTGACACACCTGATGATATGCTCCAGTGGGGTGTGTTTTCTATTTAAAAATGCAAAATATTGGACAAAAATATTAGGCAAGGTGAAAAATCTATGAAGGAAAAATAAATACTAGTACTATGTAGGTGTGTTAGGATGATGGCTACACTGGTAATAATGTGCAGCCATAGTACACATTACATAAATACTGTGATGTAAAACAAAAAAGTATATATTTTATGCTTATGTGTCCACTATGTGAGACAGTTAGCTATATCTAGGCATGTATATAAATATACAGTATGCCTCTCTTCTGATGGTCACATGATAGCATCAATGATGATGCGACTACCGACATCTTTAGAGGAAACATAATACTATACATTGCGGCCATAAAAAACGGCATAGATAACAACTGCTGAATGTGTGTAGACATTTTTGGTCCACTCTGTGTATACAAACAACAATGAAGTATACTGTACATTTATTTTAAATGAATTTAATACTGTGTAATTATCACCAATACATACCTGGTGTGTTAAAAAATATTTTCAGTATAGTCAAAAAAATATTGTATTTAAAAACATTTTTTCCCTTTTTTGTGCGTGAGGCTAGAGCAGTAAGTGCCATGTGTGTAAATACAGTATGTGTATATTACCTGGATTGTCTGTAAAAATAAAAAGAAAGAATAAGAAAATAATTTTGCTTTACAAACAGCATGTATACATCATCCAGACTTCAAAACAAGTTTTATATTGGGTAAAAGTGCATCAAATATTAAGAAATATAAAGGAAAAAATAATAAACTCTAAAGAAAAGAAAAGTAACTATAAAGAACAACTGAAACAGAACTTGGGATGCTATTTTGTAATTAGCTCACCTGTGAAAACCCACTGTGCGATGAATCCCCCGCCATTAACAGAGTTATCACTGGTGAAAACCACAGTGAGAATGCTTCCCCTTGAGTGGAAAGACTTTTTCTGAGATCCGCACAGACTTCCCAGTAACGGAGATGAAGTTGAGGGGCCATCATACACACGCACAAAATCATACCTGCAGTCGGAAGATGCCTCAATACTGCAAATGAAGCATACACACACACACACACACACACACGGTTATTCCTATAGTCTGACCTAGCCCCAGTTCTCCCCGAACCCATATTTCTTTACAATTATTTGGCTAGACAGTGCTAAGCACACTGTAAACTGCTGGCTTGACTTGGCTCGCTAATGTACCACTGCTGATCAAGTTTGCTAACATTGAAGCTAAGCTAAGCCCACCATTATTAAATTCTGTAAATACAATTACTATCTACTGTACTATTATTTACACTGACTTCTGTGTTGTGTTTAAAGACTTTATTTTGCATTGTGCA
Source organism: Clarias magur (assembly GCA_013621035.1). Lineage (NCBI taxonomy): Eukaryota > Metazoa > Chordata > Actinopteri > Siluriformes > Clariidae > Clarias > Clarias magur. Next base: position 2,358,854 of record QNUK01000061.1, on the reverse strand, counting down.
CTAAGGTTAATGTAGTTATGTACTTAGATCTTGGCATTGACTGGCTGATTAAAAGCAATCCGCTAAAGGCTTGGGTCCCTGAGGCCTGGGACTGCAGTTTTTGAAGCTTGCTGATTAAATGCATCCCAGAAGAATGTGCATGAGATCCTGTGGGCTTTGACGAGAAAAATCCTCCAGCACAAGCGAAATATACAGTCATATACAGTACATTTCACAAGACTAAGAAAAATTAGGTTCAATAAAATGAACACTGCACAATGCATTCATAGTGGTCGTTCATTCATCCTTAGTACCTTCCTGATCAGGAACACTATGGGTTATATCAGGAAGTTAGTTTGTTTCTATTCTAGGTAATAAAACAGGCAAAATTTTTATAAAATATCTCAGACAGGTATGGACATAAATGATGTAATTGAGAAACTGAAGATGAGAAACTATCACAGCCGGAATTTACACACCATAAAGGCAAAGCTACTGTATCATGTCTAGACATACTGTAGGATTCGTTGAAGCATAAAACAGGCAATGTTTATGCAAAAGGGTTCAAGCTAACTGAATTGTAAAGAACTGCTGGCAAAAAAACAAAACAAAACAAAAAAACAAGTGTTCATGATCAGAAAGAAGAATAAATTAGTTACTCGACATATGGGAATCTCAGAGTGATGAACTTCTGTTGCTGGCTCTGGATGGTCCATGTGCATTGAGCATAGTGTGGGTATCTGTTTGGAAAATTAGGACTTGCAAATTCTCCTTCCCTTGCAGTGAAGTGTCCCCTACATGAACCCACTATCCCTAATAATAACAATACAGTAGGTTTAATTACAGATATTTTTATATGACATTATTTTAAAAAAAAACATTAATTAAAAAAGCAATATTCAATCTCTACCTGGGCTTTCGGGTGACCATGTGGAATAATCTGTTTAAACAGATAAAATAAAAGTTAATATCATAAAATGCAACACAGCATATTATATATTTATACTCTACCTGTGGTTTCGGGTGACTCTGTAAAATAATCTGTTTAAACAGATAAAATAAAAGTAAATTTCATAAAATGCAACACAGTGCTGTTGAATTCTGGATTATGATTGGTCAGAAGTTGTTCATTAATTTTCTATAACAGCAGTTCTGACTGTAGTGCCGCTGTAACTTTAGTAATATTAATGTGCAAAATAAAATTCATTTAAATAATAAAAATTGGTTCACAGGGACTTGGATGATCGAGAACAATGGATTAAAATTACATTTACGGACATGCTCTTGTAGGAAAATTATCTATATAATGGTTGTAACAGTAAATCTGCTTCAACGCACCAACATATTTGATTGATGATTATTTAACATTAACAGCATGACATGGAGTGTTTTACTCCCTATATAATTGCAGTGCTTTATATATCATTAATAATGTTTGATATTAGAGCTAGTATTAGATTTATTAAACAACATTCAGATCTCAGTAGCTAATCATTAATAGTAAATATAAACACATACTACTCTTGCATGGACCTACAGTATTTAACAGTTCATGCAAATTAAAAGTTGAGTGCGCTTTTAACTGGAGAAAGTTACTTACATGTTGTGAATCCAGAGCTATGCCCAAGAAGGGCAGAGCTGAGTAGAATGGTCAGGAATCCAAACTCCATCTTTCCTTACCTGCAAATTTCTTGTCCCCACAGAGGTTTATATATACAAGAAAAGTAGACGTAAACCACTTCCTTGGTGATGCTCGTCTCCAGGAATATGCTGTAAAAGAGATGTGAGTGTGAGAATGGAGCAGGTGCTTGTGGGGTTTAATATAACATATTGATCTCACCTGTCCTTATTCCATAAATGTGTGGCAAACAGGTTGATGCAATAAACCATGGCCATTATATCACATTCAACGTGGCTTACAGAACAAATAGAGTGCTATGCATCTAAATGTATAATGAATTAAAGCTTACGTTGTTCTTAATAGATTAATGTCATTAATGAATCTGCTCCATTTTATATAGATATGTACCTTGTGCCCTATGATAATTATATTTATAATTATACTTCTATCATTATATTTTGGATACCCAATTAAAACTTTTTTAAAGCAAAAACATTGCACATTTGTTACCTACAAACTAATGCAAAGGTGTACAGTATAGAATTACATCAATTAAGTTCAAGGAAAACATGCCACACTGAAAAGCAAAGCCTTTACATGTTGCTTTACATCTTAAATGAAAAGCTTTCCACTTTGGCATGATATAGATTTTTGCATTGCATTTATTTTCATCACTGGAATCCAATCACCTCACAATCAGCGCTAATTTGACTAACAATTTATTCTGTATCATCATATATATTTTTCTGTACAGATCGTCTGAAATTAGTTTTATTTGTCTTATTGAGTCTGATTCTTTATAAAACAATAAATGAAGGGTTTGAAATTCAAATCAGGCATATGACAAAGAGCAGTCATTGTTTATTGATATTGGTGTGCATGTGACACCAATATCACAAATCCTCCACAAATGGTCCACCAAATGATATGGCAGAAATCTTAACATCCAAGTAACACCTTTCCTACAGTAAAGCATGGAGGTGGTAATATCCTGTTATGGAGGTTTCCTTTGCAACAGTACTTTTGCTGTAAATGTCTGCTGTCCCTGTGAAAGAGCTGTTACTCTACACACTAAAAAATGCTGGGTTGTTTTTACTACCCAAACGCTGGGTTACCTCTGTTGGGTAATATTTCTGGGTTATTTACAGGGAGTTGGGTACTTTTTGTGTAACCCAGCTTGCTGGGTTGGAGTTGAGTTAGCTAGCGACAGCTAACATCACAGATCAGACCGGCCCTCCCCCGAAGTTCACCGGTGTATTCAGTGGCTGTGGCAGCTTCGTGTCTTTTTTTTCTTCCTCCTCACACATTTAAGAGGAAATGTAAACGTTCAATATAAGGTCTGTATACACACTTTCACTCACCTATGACTGAATTTGTTCACTGTATGTAACATTTATTACTGTTACCGTGTTACACTCAAACTTTCAACCTGGTCTGTGCTATAACATGCTAGTTTATCTGACAATGGCTGCTAACTAGCCAAACCAAAGAACCCCACCTGTGTATGAAAGAAACAGCAAAAATGTCTTAACTTTTTAGCTTTCTTTGTAGAATGCTTGCAGTGTGTATGAAGGTGGTGAAGTGATGAATGAAAGCTAAACTGTTAACTGTAGTGCCAGCATGACGCTAGCATTTAGCTAGGTTGCTAGCATTTAGCTAGGTTGCTGGCGTTAGCAAACACATATAAAATAGCTGAGGTGTTACAAAACACTAATCATCTTACAAATATGCTTTTGTAAGCCAACCCTCTCGAATTTTTCCATAAACTTTTACTTTCTTTCTTTCTGAGGTTGGAACCAACACGTATATCTGTCGATATACGTACACCTGCATCCTGATGTTGGGAGATAATGACCAGCACTGCTCTCAGGCATTAGTGCTTCTCAGTAATAGTATAGTAATGATGCCGCTGTTGAACTTGTTTTGTATTATCTGATCTTATGCTTTTGAAAAATAAATATTTTTCTATGTTTTGTACAATGAATTGGGTGCTGTTTATTGCATATATGTATGGTTTGCAAAAAGTGTTTTCTTTTGTAATAGACCAGTATATCAAAGTAATTAAACTGTTTAAACTGCTTTACCCATAGACATGTAAAACATAAAAATAATAATAACCTATATATGAGGTAGAATTAACTCAGCATTATAGTTAAATATGACCTAGAGTTTGGATTGAATATTTTATCCATCTTGCTGGGTTAAATAAACAACCCAATTTGCTGAGTTAAATTAACCCAGCATGTAGTTGGTCCAATATTTATCCAGCAGCTGGGTTAAAAACCACCCAGTTTGGGTTGTTTTTAACCCAGCATTTTTTAGAGTGTAGAAACAATCATTTATTAGCATAAGCACATACATAACATGATTAATCACAAACTTTTGACCTAAGAACAAGAGAGCGGACATATGAGTAAGAGAGAGAGAGTGAAAGAGAGAACACATAAATAATATTTGAGAGACAGCCCACTGTATATTCGGCTTAGGAGGCAAAGAGTTGATCTGGCCTCCAAATTCCCCAGATCTGATCAAGCACCCAGTCCAGGCCTCAAGGGGTCAAAAAAAGCTGTTTTGGTGGCACAAGCAAAACTTAAAAGTGGTTTGAATGTTATGAGTTTTATTGTTATGGCTGGTCAGTGGAAATGTAATAAATGTATAGATAATGTGTCAAAAACTTGTTCGGACAGACGTAAATGGATTTGGGTCAAAACTCATATTAATGAAATTAATTAAGTGACAACAAACTCATGTCCAGCGTTTAATGTACATACAATTTTCTGTTGTTTTAAAAAAAAAAAGGTTTGGAGGGTAACTACACTAAGCCCATCTCCAATCAAAGGCAAATTACACTAAAGGCAAGATAGCAAACTGTAAGACTAATGTTTCAGCCTTAAAAGTATTACAAGTTACGTGTATTTAAAAAGTAAAAAGGAAACATGACCCAACCCAAGTCTGACAAAGTACAAAGCTGTAGATCACTAGTGTATCTCCCTGTGTGTGTGTGCGTGTGTGTGTGTTCGTATTGCATCACATGACAGTTTTATTCTTCATCTATTGACAGAAATTAAAGTTTAACTCTCTCAGCTAACATCACCACCAGTCACCACTGCTTTGAACCACAAACGCTTCCTTCGTGTGCACATGGAGTATGTTGAATAATAATCTTTCTCCAACGCCCTTTTATAATCTGCCAGCAATAAAACACATTTGCAAATGCCAAGCTTGTTCCCACAAAAACCACTAACTAAATATTTAATTTAGATTAAGATACTGTCATTTTTATTCTCCACGCCAAGCGAGGCAACATGGTGTTACTCTTGGTCATTTCAGTTCACTTACATAACGTGATGATGTAATTATTTTATATATGCCAAGTCTCGTCTTAACATTAATACATTATAAGCCACACTGAGTAGAGGGCAAGCCGACAGTACTTTCTCTAAATGTTCGTTTTAATATTCATAAGCAAAAATCTCATATTCTGGATTATGTGCAATCTGTAACTTTTTAAATATTTCCTCAAATACTTATTTATTAGATTAGACTAACATTTTTTTTTATTGAAGAATCATACAAAGGGTTTCTTAATCATGAATTATAAAAATTTATTTTGGCTTTACTAAATAGTCAAATTAATGTTTTTTAATTAGACATTATCTGCATAATATAAGTTTTTTATATATCAGCAATCAACAAGCGTCTGTAGTACCACATTCTGCCATAATTTCTTCAAATTTCTTAGTTTTCAAGTAAGGTTTGGGCAAATATTCAGTGGGTCCTATGTGGGGAATTGAGTAAAACCCGGTAGGTGTGACACTGCATTACAAGCAATTCTTATGATTCACGCTTTTTGACAGAATTCCATGAAATACATAGAATTACATGGCTGCCAAAATCTTTCTAGACTCTGCAGGAGTGTGATTTTTTTGTCTATTATACAGTGAGAAGGCTCTGTATTAGACAATAATAAAGAAGAATGAGTATTTCAGTATATCCCAGTGTATTATTTAACAGACAAAATGCACCCTCACAGATTTCAGGAATTATACACAATTTCTACATAAATTACACACGAGCTCAATTAATTTCTTTCTTTCAGTGCCGTCTTACGCTTGAGAGAATTATCTGCCCTCTGGCGGACACTGCTAGTATGACACTCTTACTTATGTCCTCTTTCCACTTCGCTTGTAAGCTTTTCACTGCAATTTGTTCGACGTTTACGATTACAGATTCCTAGAAATGTTGCACATTTATGTGAGGCTACACTTGTAGATTTATTTCTTTATTCCAACGGTATATTACAGGAAAACAGCAAAGCTGAACCTAACCTACAATAACAACGGATCCATTTTGTGAAGAAGGGATGTGTACATATGTACCCTTACTGGCACTGTATGTTTCGTTTTTTTGTTTTTTGTTTTTAATGTTTGAAATAAAATGTTTAACAAACTAAAATCAGTGTATAAGTTATTTATGCGCCATTGTGGTAGTGGGCAAATGTTGAGGTTAACAGCAGTGTAGACTCTGCAATGTCTTGCTGACAAACGGTGAAAGCAGGAAATGTGTGTGTGTGTGTGTGTGTGTGTATGTGTGTGTGTGTGTGGTGTTTGAGTGGACTATGTTATCAGTTGCCTAGTTCTCTTCTGTCTTGTCATACCACTGTTATGTACTCCGTATTGATCCCCCTACAGTAAAGAAAGGACTCTGGAACAAGGCAAGCGATTCTGCTGTTTTCATGTCTGGCGTAAATGTCGGGCTTCCCAAAGTGTGGACTGTGATGGTACTTTAGGGGAGCCACGAGAGATAATTTTTCTTCTTCTTCTCCTTTATTTTGACGTAAAATAAAACTGTAAAGTTGGCGTATCTGTACATTGAAGATATTTGCTTAATATAAAATACTTTGGGGGACGTAGGATGAGTAATCAAGATGGTTTGGGGAAAGTTTATCTATATGTCTATGTTTGTGCACGCATCACGTAAAACCTGCTGAACGCAATCGACCCACAGGAAGAGAAGAGAAGATATGATAGCCTGAAGCCAATGCCAGAAGATGTAGGCCATGAGGCGGGGTACACCAGGAACAGGGTTTATCGCATGGCACTCACGAATACACACACTCACACTCTTATTCACACACTATGGGCAATTTGGTAATGCCAATTAACCTAATCTGACTATGGGAGAAAACCCACAGTTTTCAGGAACTGAAAGCAGGAACCTGAAGCAGGAATTAAACCCAGAACCTGGTGGTGCAAGGCAACATGGTAACCACTATACTGCTCCCAAACCTTAAAAATTATTGTGTTGCGTTTGATAAATATTCCCTGAAAGCACACTCAAACAGGAAATATCTATCTGCAAAGGACGAACCATTACCAGTGTCAAATTCTGTAAAGCTCAGCGCAAGACTCACCTTAGAAAGTGTCCTTCGAAATGTAGTCCCCGGGACCGTCTGTTCCCGAACTCAAAGAACTCACAGCTGCTGCACAGTACTGGGGGCACTAACCTCACAATGGGAGGCAGTCCTCTTATTATTTTATAGTGCAACTAGTTACAACTTAAATAAAGAAAAGCAAGTAAATAAGTAGAACTAAGCACGGGGTTTAAATCAAAATAAAAGAACACAAAGCCTTGTAAACTTAAATTAACAATGCATGGTAACACTGCCTAAGAACATTATCGAAGTACAACAGAACTCTTTTATAACCTGGTCCTGTGACTCAAGTTCTATCTATCATTTAGCAGGTTCTTGCCTTATAAGGTATATACTGTACTGATGCACTAAGCTGCTCACTCTCACTCTCACTCACTATACCGCTTAATCCTGTATTCAGGATCACGGGGGGCCTGGAGCCTATCGTAGGAGACTTGGGGCACATGGCAGGGTAAACCCTGGACAGGGTGCCAATCCATCGCAGGGCACAGACACACACACACATACACTCACTCATTCACACACTACGGGCAATTTGGGAACGCCAATTAGGGAACGTACATACGAACGTACATACCTAACCTACATGTCTTTGGACTGTGGGAGGAAACCGGAGTACCTGGAGGAAACCCACCAAGCACATGCAAACTCCATGCACAGAGACGGGAATCGAGCCTGGCCGGGGATCGAACCCGGACCCTGGCGGTGCAAGGCGACAGTGCTGACCACTACACCACCGTGCCGCCTCTAAGCTGCTCTCTACTTCCTCTAAATATATTTAACATACTCAGCAGAATACATATGCTTGTCTTGTGTCTCACTAACTGTAAAACATTACACCATCCAATATATCTCAGGTGTGAAGAACATTGCTGCTAACATTAACCTTGCAAATGTTAATGATGTTGCAAAACTGATTCTTTCTACACAGATGTTGCAGTGATGTCTGGCAGAATGGTCTTTGCAGCATTTCCGCTCGCCATTTTTAAGATGATCTTTTTCTTCTTCTTCTTCTTCTTCTTCTTCTTCTTCTTCTCGCCCCGCTTTGATGTCTTGAACATGTTCAGCTTTACCCAATACATCTCCTATAGTGAGCTGGGACATATGACAACTTAAAACATTAACACATTCCATAACACCCCGTCTTGGCATATGGACCTGTTGTCTTTCCCTACTCCCAAGTTTAATTTGAGGAAACACAGGGAAGCACTTGTTTACCCTTAGTACTCTTTCAGTTGCTAAGAGCCATTTCTTTACATCATCAATTAGCCAATCTCATACATAACTTTTTTTTTTGTTAGAAACATTTCTGATTAACACATATTATGTTTTACAGATATAATCTGTTTTCAAACAATATCTTATTACATGCAAAAAGTTTTAATCAGCAAATATTTGTTTCTTTATTAAGCTAGACTTTAACACAGTCTGCTACTCATGCGGCATACAGTTTTACTTATTCTAGCAACACTTGACTGATCCATCATAAAGAACAAAATGCTTGGAAAAATTACAGCTCTGTGCATTGTAGATTCCTCCTAGAATTCTACACATTCCAAACAAAATTCCAATAAAACACAATTGTTGGAAATGGGTTTCCAGGCTTTTGCATGCCATCCACTGTATCCAATACTACTATTAAGCAAATCCCCACCAGAATCCCCTTAATATATGCATTTAACCATATTACATAAGCTATCCTTATGCTATCCACATTCCCAATGTGTAACTTGTCATATAAAACAGGAATGCAACTTTTCCCCTTGTTTTAATGAACCGGTTCAATCCATAACTGCCAATCAACAAACTAGTAATTAAAATAGTCTGAGTAATTTCCCTCTTTAACCAAATGACAGAGATGGAAGTGGCTAATAGAAAGATCTGGTAGCCAGGATCCATATGATCCATATAGTGAGCTGAAGACCGACACTCACCATTTGCTTCGTCTCGGAGGCATCCTTCTCTAAAGTACCTACCGTAATTCTATTGTTGGTCTGATTCAAAGCCATCTCTACAGTTTTTAGATCCAGGCCACAATGCAATTAGAATCTCAGTTCTGCTTTGATATGTCTTCAATCTCTTGAAACATCTCTGAGAGCATGTCTTTATATACATCTAGGGTTAGTATTCACACATTGCGGTTACACCTCACAGCTGTACTGCCTCTGAACTCTTTCTCACCTTCCGGTGCTCTTGAGTTCAAAACTCTTGAGTCCCTCTTCTGACCTTCTCTGCTCTCGCCGTGTCTGGCCTCACAAGTTAGCAGGCTCCAAGTGACACTCATGCATCTGCAAACTTGCAAGCCTTCACAAAGACGTACTAATTTGACCGCTATAACTAACTACAATCAATGCTATGGCTATCAAAAATATCCACCGCCTCTTAGCAATTCCTTTAGCTGCCGATTTACACCATTCCCATGCGCACACTGGGAACTACTACACACAACGTTCCAACCATTAGTTGCTACTTTTTTGACTTTACCAAAACCTTGTGTAAAACATCTCCTGCACCCACGAATGTATTCCTCAAATCTGTCTCCAGTCTATGATACCATCTAGGGTTATCTACATAACCTATGTCCAAATGCATGTTGTGTACCCATGCCCAAATAGCACCAATTGACGAGGGTTCAATTAAGGTAGTAACCTGGGTAGTTAGGTTTGGTGGTGTTTCAAATTTAATCAAGGTTTGAGTCTGACACAAATTCACTAACTGTCTTTGGAACAACCGGTATAATACTTGCCGACCTGGTTGATTAGATGCTACTCCTCTGCTGGTGTACAGCAATCCACACTCATTAAATCTATAATACATTCATGCCTCCCACTCATATTTATTGAGACCTACAGAGCAGGTGTGCAAGGGCACAGGAGTGGCTGTCCCCTTCATAGGGATACCATTTCCTGTATCTACGAATAACTGATGCTCCCTCCATCCCAAGGAACACTGAGGCGTTTCTGGAAACCAATAGGGACATCCGTCACTATCATTTTTAGCATACTGACCCCTGCTGGTGTGATATATCTGTGTTAGACTTGCTCTGAGCTTCCATGGGTGATAGTTTTGCCATCTATACACATTAAACACCATGCGTACAGGATATACTATGGTGTCATTTATACGCTCATCATTATTACTCATAGTTGTGACTATTGGCCATTGAAGAGTATCCAGTGCTAACAGCATTATACAATAGTAACCCTGTTTTGCTCCTTCAATGTTTTGTCTGCACATTTCATGTGTGTAAACCAGTCATTCTGAGCTACTATCTTAGAAATGTAGTGCATACTTACCTCGGAGTCTGTGTAATTCCACACCTGGGATGCTTCAACCATACAAACCCAGTATAAATCTACTCACTCAGAATGAGCCTGTGCACAATGGGACAAATTTTCTCTTATGAATTCCCACTCATAAGAGAAACTTTGCTTTCAGTGAAGTAAAGTGTACAATTTGGATTAACACACTTAGGATATTGAAAACTTCCCTGAAAACAGGCTGTCCGCTGTAAATATTCATAAGGAATATAGGCCTTGCTAAGCCCTGACCAAATTACAATGGTCCTTGAATTATTGTAGCCTAATGGATTAGTATGACTACAATGATTAGCACACCATCCTTTATTCTGGAGTTCTATGTGCTTCTGTGGTGCCAAGGGTTTAGGAGTGCCTTCTAATTTCCTAGTCAATTTGGAACCATTACGTGTATACACCTTGGTCTTAATTTTCATTTTCTGTCCACAATAATTACTTGGTTCTGTTACTATTTTATCCAAATAGATGCCTATCCAGTAGAAAGCATTCTCAACAAACAGACTGCTGTGTGGGTCTGAGACATTCCAATTGTGTCTAATCACCTTAACGTGTGTCTCATTTACTTGATTTATTTTAACAACTCGACTGCTAGTCACATTGCACGCCACCGCCGTCTCTCAGCGAGGAGAACAGCAAGCTGCCGCAGCTGCACAGCGCCGCTGAAGATGGCGAGCTTCCTCCGTCTCCGCCGTCATGCAGCGTGGAGGACAGCAACCTGCGCCGCTGCACCGCACCGTGGAGGACAACGAGCTGCCTCCACCACCGCCGTCATGCAGCGTGGAGGACAGCGAGCTGCCGTTGCTGACCAGCGTCACTGAGAGCACCGAGTTTCTTCCGCCACCGCCGTCATGCAGCGTGGAGGACAACGAGCTGCCTCCGCTTCCTCTACCTTCGCCGCCCTGCATGGATGGCAAGCTTCCTCCGCAGCTGCCGCCCTGCATCAAAAAGGACGGCGAGCTTCCTCTACACCCGCCGTCCTACAACAAACAGGATGGCGGGCATCCTCTGCCTCCGCCGCCCTACAACAAAGAGGACGGCGAGCTTCCTTCGTCTCCGCCACCCTGCTTCCACAGGGGTATCGGGCCAGCAAAAATTAACAAATGGCTAAACATCAGAAAATAATGATGAAGGCAGCTGCAGGTCAATACCTAGCTCCTCGCCATATTGATGGCACTACCTATGGTGATCATAGACCAGATCCAGTAAAGAGGATTAGGGATACATTTTATGACTCTGACACAGTACCTAAACAAAAGCTGTCTGTTACAAATCCTCTGTACCTTCTCGGGAGTGTCCCGCCTGGGAACTCCGAATTCTGTGTGGAACCATTGAACTGATTGGATACTCATTTTTATATTTAACAGATGGGTCTTTTATTTCTGTTCGATTATCTTTCCCTGTATTATAGGGCATTGGATTCATAGGCAGAGGTACAAAATCTCATAAAAATGAGACAGAATGTCATAACTGGGACATGAGGGTTCCTCATATTCCCTTCCCAGACTATACAGGTGATCGAGACCTCCATATGGCTCTGGTATGTCTACAATTTCACCTTCTTCTGGGAAATCATCATCACGCATTTCAGCATTTCCATTAAGGACATTGCAAAATTTAACTCTTAGGCAGATTAAAAAATTCCACCTCTTTCCATGCTACTGGACTGTCACTCGGGACTGGTCATTAAGAAACACCTTAAACTTAGTATCCGGTAAATACTGATTAACCATAGTGGTTAAGAGTAATCTATCTTTCACCAGTACCGTGATACTCATTTTCTCCAACAGACTGGATTGCACCTTTTCCTATGACCGAAAAACATTGCATGCTCTCACATATTGTGTGTGGTGATTGAAAGGCATGGACAACCACCTGTCCATCCTGTCCTGCATGTCCAGCCATCCTGGCTGTCATACACTAGACACTGCCTTCTCTAAGGCACCATCAATGTGTATGCTACCCACAACTCTAGTACTGTAAGTCTCCTACTTTTCAGTTTCCTTTGTCCATACTCTCAGATACTTTCTGTTCTGTGCGCGCAGAGTAGACCTGAATCCTCTCTTTAAAACTAGCTTGTCGATAGCATGGTACTTTGCTTAGCAACTTCTACCTTTACTAATAAATAAGAAAGGACTTCAACCGCATTTTAGCGCCCAGCACAAAAACAGCAGAAACACACAGCATCAAACAGCATCATTTCTTATGAATCCCTATGAATATTTATGGATAATGCCCACAACCTCCACCATTATCGTGTTGCATTTGATAAACATTCCTTGAAAACAGCTCAAACAGGAAATATCTATCTGCAAAGGACGAACCATTACCGGTGTCAAATTCTGTAAAGGTCAGCACAAGACTCATCTTAGAAAGTGTCCTTGGAAATGTAGTCCCAGGGACCTCACAATGGGAGGCAGTCCTTTTATTATTTTATATTGCAATAATTACCACTTAAGTAAAAAAAAAAAGCAACATATATGGTAAATAAGTAGAACTAAGCAAAGTTTCGTCGAGCTGGAGCTCACCCTACTTTGATGACTTGAACATTTTCAGCTTTACCCAATACATCTCTTACAGTGAGTTGGGACATATGACAACTTAAAACATTAACACATTCCATAACACTATGTATTAACATCGGGCAAAGTATAAATATTTCAATAATAAGTTAGTAGAGTGTCATGTTTTATATTTTATAAATAATGTTTTATCTGTTACTTTTGAATAGTGATGAAATTAGCCACACATTTAATAAGCTTTTTCGAGGTGGAGACCTGAGAGTGTCACAACCAAAATTATCCACCAGAGGGCAGTAGTGTCACAGGCTATATTCACTGATGTGCCGAGAACTTTGGCACACTGAATTTATTAAGAGCGTCCTCACGGGGTTCAGCTCTAAAGTGACCCAAGATGCAAGTGGAAAGAGCTCGCAGGCCTTAAGATGGCAGAGGGGGAAATGCTTGTAGATTTTAAGATGGCAGGAGACAGAGCATGTAGTGTTCAAAAAGGCAGGTGAAGGAGCTCGTAAGCGGGTTGGAGAAGGAGCTATTAATGCCTGTAGACTTCACAAAGGCAAGGAATTATATATTTTTTTTAATATATTTTTTTTTTTTTTTTACAAATGAAGGATATTGCTGACCTCAATGTGGCATGAGAAGGAGCTTGACATATTTAGGAAGCAGATAAAGGACCTTGATTATATCAGGTAAAAGAGCTTGACAATTTCAAGATGACAAATGAAGGAGCTTGTAGAATACAAGATGGATGGAGGATGAGCAGATGGTAGGTGGAGTAGCTTATAGATCACAAGATGGGCGGTGAAAGAGCTTAAATATTTTGAGATGGCATATGCAGAAAGTTGTAGACTGCAAGATGGCAAATGAAGTAACTTGAAGGTTGTACTCTTTAAGGAGGCTTGTAGAACTCAAGGTAGCAGAGAAGCCCCTTTTAGACTTGAAGATGGAAAACAAGAGTGGAAGCTTTTAGACTTCAGGATGCCAACCCCAAAAAATATTGTAAATTTCCAAATGATAGGATGACAAATGATAAAAACCAGCTTGTGGACCCCATGGTGATAAATGCAAGAACTTATAGACTTTACAGCGAGGTCGAAGCTTGCAGACCTGAAGGCAGGAGAAGAAACTTGTGAACTTGTAAGCTATGATGGTACAGTAGTAGTGAAGAAGGATGATTTCATTTCAGCGAATGTGTGTGTCAGTGATGAATGCCTTCTGATTGGACAGTAAAGTTTAAAGGGGCGGGGTCATACAGTAAAACACACCGACTAACATACTACCATACTCCTCTTGTTCTGTTCAATCTGCACTGTGTGTTTGGGTGTGTTTGTGAGTGTATGTGATGGAGTCGCTCGCACTCAGCTCCGTGCTGCTATGTCTTTTCTCTGTAGCGCTTATTTGCCCGGTAAACGCGCGGATCGGTAAGCGCGCGCTGATCGGGGCTTGCCCCGCGCGCTGTGACAAGTCTCGCTGTCCTGCGCTGCCCGCGCGCTGCGTCACGGAGCTCGCGCTCGACGCGTGCAACTGCTGCGCAGTGTGCGCATCTGGTGAGGGCGAGGCATGTGTGGGGGCCGGGGGCGCGAGGCGCCTCGGTGACCCGGTGTGCGCGCGCGGGCTGCGGTGTGTTGAATCATCATCATCATCACCACCATCATCTTCATCTTCATCATCATCAATACCACTCGTGATCCGGCGAAGACCGCGAACAGCAGTGTGTGTGTGCGCGAGCGAGGAGCCGGTGTGCGGTAGTGACGGAGTTTCGTACCGGAGCGCGTGCGAACTGAAACGGGCCAGCGAGCGCGCGCAAGAGCTGCAACAGTCGCCCGTGCTGCTCGTGCACAAAGGAGCGTGCGGAGAAGGTGAGGCACTGTGTGTGTGTGTGTGTGTGTGTCTGTTAAATCCTGATGAAGCACATACCTCTCTCTCTTTCAATTCAGTATTTTTGAACTGGCCTTTTCTTTATTTGTCTTTCTTTTTCTTCTTCTTCTTCTTCTTCTTTTGCGCATATGTACACAGTAAATATTAAGTGTGCGCGCGCGCGTGTGTATATGAGTGAGAAAGAGAGTGAGAGAGAGCACTTATAAACCTCAGATGAAATACATAATTAAAATAAAGTGCATATAAGGCAGCAGATTACTCTGTAACCAAGGTAATGAAGTGTAATTGTATAAGTTATCACTCATTAAAACATTTTTTTTTTTCAAAACCTTAATCCAAGGAAGAACTTAAGAAGCGTAAATTGTGAAGTAAATTATATTTTAAACAAGTGATGCTGTGGTTTTCCATCACTCCACCCTCTGTCTGTCTGTCTCATCGCCGTTCCTCTCTCTTTCTCTCAGTGGCCATGAGATCCCACATTTACATACCTCTGCTCTCTCAACGCTGGCTGGGTGTGAGATATAATACTGATTTCTAATGAAAACATACCATGTGGAGCGGAAATGTCCAGCTCACTCAGTGTATAAGAGAGAATGTAAGACAGAGAAAGAGAGCGAAAGACTTAAACCAGGAGTGGGAAAGACATATTGAGACAGGAAGATGAAGATGAATGTGGAGAGAAACAGAGAGAGAGAGATGTGGGGAGACCTGGAGACAATTTTAAGAGAGAGAGAGATTCTTTGGACAACCAATGAGGATAAATGGAGAGGGAAAGAGAACAGGAAGAGAGACAGACAAGGAGAATTATGTAGATTTGACAATGAAATAGAAAGAGAGACATGAGGGAGACTTACATGGAGGGAGAGAAAGAGAGAGAGAAATATAGGAGAACATGTATTTTAAGACATACTGAGAGAAAGAGACAGGAAGTGAGACAGATGTGGAGAAATAGAAAGGGAAGATAAGGAGAAAGACAAATGAGAAAATGAGACAGACAGGAAGTCTGAGAGAGACCTACAGAGAGAAAAAACAGAAATGGGTAGAAACAGATGAACAGTAAGGTCTAGACAGAGAGAGAGAGAGAGAGAGAGAGAGAGAGAGAGAAGATAAAAAAATGAGACAGAAATAGAAGACAGACAGGTAAAGACAGAAATGGAGAGCATGACAGAATAAAGAATAACAGAGATAAAGCATGACAGCTTGACTAAGCAAGACAGAGATAAAGTGAGATACGATGAGACAAGAAGAGAGAGACACAAAGAAATAACTGGAGGCAGAAATAGAAGACAGACAGGTGGATAGAGATAGAGACAAAGCTGGACAAATGTACAGAGACAGACAAGTTGGTGATAATGAAGATAATGAGGCTTGCTTATTACACATAAAGAGTGTGAAAGTCTTTCAGGTGGTTCTTTACTTTAATATAAATTTCCACCTCTCTGTTTTTCCGTGGAGAAAATTTGAAATGTCTTACTTTCTTTCCTCCTAACTTTCTCACCAGCAAGGTTCCGCTTTTTGCATTTTTCCCACCACAAAAGTGCAGGTTCCAAAATGGGCCTGAAGCATGATGATGTCATGGGTTTGGGAGTTATTTTCAGAACTGCCATTAAAATTAAATTACTGTAAAATAAGAAAAGAAAAATTTTGTCTCGCTACTATGAATCACTTTCCCCAAAAATACGTTTTTGTTGTCTGTATTTTACTTGGTAAGTAGAGTAGGTTTTGTTGTTTTTTTCTGAGCTTTCGTAATATTTCTTTCTGCACAACTCTCATGTTCTAGCATTGCTATATGGTTCTTCATAGATCTTTTAAGGGTTCACCCAAAACATGAATTGTTTGATAAAACTGATCTGATCTGATTTTGTGTAGAAGAAGAAGCTAAGAAACTTATAATAACACTTTATTGTAAAATATTACAGAAAACATCAAAGAGATCTCTGCTTATAAATGTTCTGTCTTCAATTGGAAACATTCTGCATAAATCATTCAAAGGTTCTCTCAGAGAGACAACCATGTAGACAATGCTTAGATACAACAGAAAATATATTTCTGGTTAACAAACACCCAGTATATACTGAATATAACAACTGAATACACTTTTGTTCTGTTAGGCGAATCTTTAAATGTTTTTTTTTTTAATTAACTGTTCTCTATATGAACCTTGATCTCATAAGGGTTCCGTGGAGAACCAAACCAGAACCAAGGAATGGTACCAGGAATGGTAAAGTTGGATTCTAAAACCTGGTTGCAGGGGCATATGTGTTCTGATCAGAACGTTCAACAAGTGATGCACACACACACACACACACACACACACACACACACACACACACACACACACATACACACACACTTTGATTGTCTGTTTCTCTCTCTCTCTCTCTCTCTCTCTCTCTCTTCACCACATCCGTCTTTCATTCCTCTGATTATTCCCTCAGTCTAAACCAAACCAGTCACAGCTCATCTAGTCTTTCACCACACACTTTCCCCTGGCTGGTGAGCACTTTTTCCCCCTGTGATCCTCTGTAATTAGGGAACATCACCGGAAAACTACAGATCAGCACACACAAACACACACACACACAGAACTCTATACACACACACTACAATGCAAACACATGCACACACCACAGAACAACAGTGTAAACACGGTGACACTCAGGCTGATTTTCAGGAATGTTTATGAGCAGCCATAATAAATGGTTAGTGTGGTTTGTTTGAGACGAACTGTCACACACACACATTTCACTTTCTGAAAATTAATCTAAATTACAGAGGAGGAGGGAGAGAACGTTTCCAGACATGCCTGTATGAGGGTGAGGAGGTATCAGCAATGCAGCAATGTGTGTGTGTGTGTGTGTGTGTGTGTGTGTGTGTGTGTGTGTGTGTGTGTGTGTGTGTGAGAGACAGTGACAGAGAGACAGAGACAGATGTATAGAGATAAAAAGGCATGGAGAGAAAGAGTGTTTGTGTGTGTGTGTGTGTGTGTTTGTGTGTGTGTGTGTGTGTGTGTGTGTGTGTGTGTGTGTGTGTGTGTGTGTGTGTGTGTGAGAGAGAGAGAGAGTGTGTGAGTGAGAGAGAGAGAAAGAGAGAGAGAGCACGCGAGAGAGAAAGCGAGGTAAATATAGATGGACAGGAGGTAAGATAGACAGAGAGAAAAATACAGACATGTAGACATCTAAAGAAAGAATCTGAGAAAGAGATGGAGGGATAAAGACCCAGAAGCCTCTGAGTGGTTCGGGTAGGTGTGTTCCAGCAGAAACACCTACAGTACAGTCATATACACTCCTACACACTCTCTTAGACCCACTACTACATACTGTTGCACTCCATCACATACTCCTACACTTCTTTATTCACTTCTACACTCCAATGAACACTCCAGTGGAGTGTAGAAGTGAATGAAGGAGTGTGTACTGGAGTGTAGGGATGAATACATTTTACAACACTCTCTTTTTCCAATCCTTTACTCCATTACACATTCCTACACTCTCTTATTCAAACCTTCACTCTATTACACTACATTTAATTCCATCTCACGCCTATACCCCCCTATATACACTCATACATCCATACACTCTGTTGCACACTCCTACATTGTCTCCTTTATATACTCCCACACCCATTTGTACAATACTAAACTATACACGCCTACACTCCGTTACATCCTCCTATACTCCTTTGTACACCCATACACTCCTTTACACACCTCTAAATTTCATCGCATCCTCCATATAGGTTTTATACCTTCTACACTCCATTACACAATCCTAAGCCAAATTACATATTCTCCTACACACCCTTACACTCCCACAGACACTCCATCACTCACTCCTGCATAACACACTCTATTATACACTTCTACACTTTTTACACTCCCTTAGACACTCCTTTACATTCTTCACCACTCCCTAACACACCCTCATACAGTACGTTCCCAACTTACAAACGCATTCCATTCTGGGAGCACATTCATAAGTCGGATTCGACCGTAAGTCGGAATTGTTCATAAGTCCAACATAGTGAGTCCTATACACCTTTTACACAAATATACAATGTAAAGCATAAAAAAACAATAACACAGGTTTGGTATTTTGGTTCCGAATTATACACCTTTATACTGTGCCTCCAAATCGTGAGGGGAATCCAGGTGAGGCAGCGGGGTTAACCGACCTTGTTTATACTGATTTTCCGAAATCAGGTTTATTCACCATCGGGACAGCTTGACAGGACAGCCATTTTCTATCATTGTACTCCTGGATTGACTCATTGAAATCGTTGAGGCAGACTAATTTCTTCCTCACCCCCACACACGCACACATATACAATATACCAGACTTTGGACATTTCATTTCCTCAGTCTAAACCAAATCAGTCACAGCTCATCTAGTCTTTCACTGCACACTTTCCCCTGACTGGTGAGCTGAAAATATTGTATATAATTGTAAACATAGGTATCTGGTGGACTGCAGTGT
Organism: Clarias magur; assembly: GCA_013621035.1. NCBI lineage: Eukaryota > Metazoa > Chordata > Actinopteri > Siluriformes > Clariidae > Clarias > Clarias magur. Next base: position 2,339,634 of record QNUK01000061.1, on the reverse strand, counting down.
GTATTTTTTTTGTACAACACACGTGAGCTTTTTCCACGATTTGTTCGTAGATCCACGGTCTGTTTGTATCTGCGGAAATTCATAACCTGAATGTTCATAAGTCAGGGATGTACTATACTCCTTAACAAACCCCTGTAGCATGTTCCTACACTGATGTACATACTACACTTCCTAATACACCCCTAAACCCCTATGCTTATTAAACACATCTTCACCTCCATTACACAACCACACTCTGTACATAATTCTCTATCTACTGTACTTACACAGTTGTTATATGCACTCTTTAGTAGTTAGGGGAAGTGGAAAGGATGAGTAAGTGCAGTTTTGTAGCACAGTGATGACCTCCACAAGTACACTATCATCATTACCCACACTTTGCTCGTTTTGGCAAAACACTACTTTGAACATTTGATTATACATGTTTTGATTTTCCTTTTGTTTGTTTAATTTCTGGGTTCTCTTTTTATATATTTTTTTTTATTTTTGTACAAAACCGTAAATAAGGTCTTTCTGAGATGGACATAAATAAAGAGAAATGAAATGACCAGTCTGTTGTTTTGCACTTTTTTTCCGCTTTATAGAATGTCAGTGTAATTTTCAGGCAGTTATATTGTGTGTGTGTGTGTGTGTGTGTGTGTGTGTTTCTCTCCTGCAGTTCAGGAGAAGCCAACCAGTCTGAGATATAAATACAACTTCATCGCTGACGTGGTGGAGAAAATCGCACCTGCTGTCGTTCATATTGAACTCTACCGCAAGTAAGTGTGTATGTTTGTCATTATTTAAAGACGTAAATAAAATTCACTAGAATGTCAATGTCACTCAAATCACTTGCTTTTAAACCTGAAAAATTTGGGTTAGAACTTATGAACCTGGGCCTCCGAGTGGCGCAGTGGGTAAAGCGCTCGCCCTGTCATCCGGAGATCGCTAGTTAGAATCCCGGGTGGTGCTGTAACCTCTCGCAGCCGGAGGTCTAGAGAGAGCTGATTGGCCGAGCTCTCTCAGAGGGGAGGGATGAGAGGTACTTAGTGCTCCCACATTAATCACAGCTCTACAGCCAGTCAGGGGCGTCTGTGAGCTCGCGCAGCGGAGGGAGCGGATAGCGCTGTCCTCCGAGTGTGTTACGCCGCCCCCAACGGTGCGCGAGCGAGCAGTTCGAAAAGATGCGGTCGGCTGGCGTCACGTGGTTCGGAGGAAACACGTGATAGTCTTCGGCCCTCCCGGCTGAGTGGTAGTAGTAGCCTTAATGTGGGAGCCCCCTAGTGACGGGGAGGAATTGGACACGACTAAAAATTAGGGAAGAAAATCGGGGAAAAATCCAAAAAAAAAAAAAAAGAAAGAAATTATGAACCTGCTATTTTAACGACACAGGTCTCTCGAGTAGCTCCACAAGTAGGCGAGGCTGCCATCGGGACAATCAGCAGGATTTAGGCCACTGGGAACTGACACGCGACGTGCAGTCATTAGGTAACACCCAGTAGAGAGCACGTCACTCCTGTACTAAGGCAGTAAAGAAGTGAAGTACCAAGTGGTGTCCAGAGTTCCAAAAAACACAACCATGTGAAAAATACTAAATGACCCAATAGTCAAAAGTGAAAACTATAAAGTCACACTAAGGATGCTGTGGCTCCACTAAACGTAGCTAAAATCAGTATTAGACAGTGGCTAAGTGATAAGCACTGTCACCTCACATGTCCACGGTTTGAGATACAGCTCTCGCTCTAGTCTGAGTAAATGCATGTTCTCCCCATGGTTAGTGGGTTTTCAATAGGCAATCAGGTTTCCTCCAACAGTATGAAGACATGCAGTACAGGCTGTGGCTTTTCCAAATTGCCCTGTAGTGTCTGAGTGTGTGTGCTTGTGCCCTGTGATGGATTGGCACCCCATACTCTGTACCTCAGCGTTGCTTTGTTTCCAATATACTTGTCAATACTGTTTATAATCTCTCTTATTTACCCAGGATGACATGGTTTCAACCAGTTTGGCAGTCATAGTGACCTTGAGGTTATGTATTACGGAGAAGTTTCAGGATTTCTCTGGACCTCCCAGGGATCTTTTATTACTGAGTATCACAAGTTTGTGTTGTCTTAGAGTTTCATTCTTACCTAGGGTGATCAAACTGCCAGCTGACTTTGAGAAGCAAATCACACTGGCTTCAACGCAGACTCTCATCGGGTCCCACAAGGTTCAGTCTGTCATGTTCTCTGTCATTTTCCATCTAGACCAACAGTTTCAATGAAGTCATATTTGTAAATAAGTTTATAGCATTCTGATGCTCATGACTCATCCACTCGTTTCTGTTTTAATTTCAGCTCAAATCCAAATATATTTTGTAGACATCTTGTCATAGCTGGCAGCTGAAACAAACCTTAACCTTAAACCTGATCCCAGAAAGACTAAGCTGCGGTATATTTCTGGAGGTGCAGCTCCACATCAGGATCTTGTAACTTTTCTGTGGAGCTTTTGGATCAAATCATGTGAGCTCTCACACAACCTTGGTATAACAATATTGCTAGCATGACTCAGCCCTGCACAGTTTTCCTTTATACATCTGAAGGATCTTGCAATTTCATCATGTCCTCTGGCGTTTGGACTACTGGAACACACTCCTGGCAATGGTTTTTGCTTGAGCCGAAATGTTCCTGCAGCTGAGTCAGAATGAAGCCAAAATTAAAAATCCAAACATCTTACAAGCATTTATTATCAAGTAGAGTCTAGGGGGTTCGTAGACTTTTACTACCACATAAGGTCCAAGGGTCCAGAAGAATTTATTAAGTAAAAGAGTGTAATGAGCTACATTATGACCATACCAAGTAAGGTAAAAACATCTCTGAAGCATTTGCTATCAAGTAGGGTTCAGAGGGTTCATTATGAAGTAAGGTCCAAATGACCAGAAGAGTTCATTAGCTGAGCCAGTAAATCAATCTTTCAGACAGCAGTTCTTTTTACCATCTTGGTGCCAGGACTAAGAAGATCCTTTATGCATGTCTTCCATGTAGACTCCAAGGCTCTGGGAAGATTCACTACCAGGTAAATATGGAGCGGTCCAAGTAAGGTTCAAAGTACAAAGGAATGATGCTGGATTACTTAATCATCACAGGCAGCAGGTGGCTTGCACCTCCATGGTCCAGGTTTGATTCCCACTTCGGGTATGTGTGCATGGAGGTTGCAAATTTTCCTTGTGCTTGGTGGTTTTCCTCTGGGTACTCCGGGTCCCTTCTACAATACAAAGACATGCAGACCAATCTAACTGGCATTCCCAAATTGGCCGTAGTGTGTGAATGAGCAAGTTAGTGGGTACATGTGTGTGCTCTTCAATGGATTGGCAGCCTGTTAGTCATGTACCCTGATTGCCCTGAGTGAGACTCCTCCTGAGTGAGTGAGTTACGGATCTCAGTGACACGTGAGATGTCAGGCAACCATCATATCAACAAACACAGGATTCTGTCGACGACTTCTTCAAAGCACTACAAGAACATTTGCAGTACAGATTCTGCTTTTGCAAGCTCTAGTCTGGAAGCTCCAGCCATCCTCAGATTTGACTCTTTCCTTGCTGATCTCCAGTCAGATACTCATCTATTGACCAATAAAGAAAGCAGCTGTTTTCCAGACTTATAACCCTCCTCAAGTTCGCTCATGTGAATGAGGTCACTTGCTGTTGCAGCAAGAATTGAATTCAAACGTCTTGTCCTAATTTTACAGACCTCAAAATGCTTTACCACAGTAATTATTTGTCCTGGCCTACAACATCTGCCTATTGACTTACTGTAGATATTCAGCCTTATGGTTTCTAGTGTGTCCTTCTCTTGGGTCTAAACGAAAGATCCTTCTTGATCCTGGTTCTTGGTGCACTAAGTCTACCTTCACTCCAAACAACCTTGTAGCTTTATTTCTTTCTTTAGGAGGCCCTTCTTGCTCAAATGACGTTTAAATGATCTCTGTTATTAATATCGGAATGAAAGCATGACATTCCTCATGTCCTTCCATGGTTCCTAATTAAGGTCTTGAATTTTATTTAGATTTTTTAAATTTGTGTGTGTGCTTGGTAGACAGATTTAGGTAGAGACAAATGGTCCGCCGTGGAAACGGAAAGAAGCCGAAAGAAGAAAAAAAAATCCAACATATTGGCTTTATGGTTAGCACTGTCGCCGCATGCCTCCAGGATTGGGATTTCAAATCTCGCCTGAGGTCTGTGTGCGTGGAGTTTGCATATTTTCCCCGTGCTTGGTGGTATTCCTTGGGGACTCTAGTTCCACATTATAATGACTTCTGGTGTAGGCTAATTTTCAAATTGCCGGTAGTGTAAGACTGAGTGTGTCTGCTTGTACTCAATGATTGGTTGTTATCCCGCATTTTGCCCTGAGTTCCCATGATTAGACCCTACACAGGATGCATATATGGATGATTTATGAATGGATAAATCCTTACAGTGGCCTCATAGTTAGCATTTGCATTAAGGGTTTCCTCTGGGTACTCAGCTTTTCTCCAACAGTCCAAAGACATACAGGGTAATCTGATGGGTGCTTCAAAATTGAAAATACTGTCTGATTGTGAGTGTGTGTATGTGTTTGTGTACTGCGATGTGTTGGCACCCCATCCGGGGTATACCCCACCTTGTGCCCTGAGTTCCCTGG